>JARHVA010005949.1:822500-902500 GCA_037957365.1 Torreya grandis
TGTGAAAAAATATGACCCATATACTCCACCTCTTGGACTCCAAAAACACATTTTAAAGGTTATGCATATAGTTGATGTTCTTACAACACTAATAGAACTTGTTTCACATCATGAAAAATGCTTTTTCCAATATTTATTGTAGATTAAGATGTCATACAAAATATCAACACAAATTTCCTTTAAAAATTCCTAAAAACAATGTTCATCAAAGTTTGATTTGTAGAGAGTGTATTTTTGAGATCAAAAGACATGATCAAAACTCGTAATGTCTTTAATGAATTTTAAAATTTATTTTAGGCATATCCTCATCTTTAATCCAAATTTTATTGTACCAATAATGAAGATCTATTTATTTAAAATAAACAACAACACGCAATTCATATTAAAAATCATTAATTACCAGAATAGGAAACTTACCTGTGATGGTGTACTTGTTGAGCTCTGTATAGTCTAGGCACATCCTCTAAGTGTCATCCTTCCTATGCAACATGACGACTAAAGACAAATATTATCTTTGGCTATGTCTATTAATAACTAAATTTAGCATCTTGTTTACCATATTTTCAATTTCACTCTTATGGGCATATAAATACTAGTATGGTCTGATGTTTGGTGGTTGAATTAATGGACATAGTCATATGGCATGGCATTTTTCTCTACCTGGTGGAGGTCATTTTTTCAAGGCACTAAAAATATTTGGGTGGTCACTAATAATCATCTCTAGATCAATATGTGTAGACATCTTTGTTAGTTAAAATTCTATGGAACATAATCATGCTACAAATCTTATAGACACTTTTCCAAGAATATTTTTCATCTGATGTGAACTAACCAATTATGGATATTTTGTTTGTAATCCATGTTGTTCAAATATCCTACCTTAATAATGAAAGTGCATGAATAGTTTATGGAAATTCATCTTGACTGTGCCCATGGTTAACAACCATTGGATATAACATTGCCTACTCTACAAATGGGAATATAAAGCATAGGACAATTTATCTTGTATTCATCCATAAAAAGCTTAATATGAGTAGACAAATGGAAAAGTTGATATGAGTAGCCAAATTATTGTTGAGTTTTGTGTAATCCCAAATTAAATACACACTTTTACCTTCTATTTCTTAAAGAAACCCACCACTTTAAGGGTTTTAGAATTGCTAATACTTTAAATTCCATGATAGGATATTGTTGGTTGGGATTTTTTAGATTTTATCTTTGACACCTCTTTGTCTTGATATGATGCTTCATCATCATATTCTTCCTCATTGAACCCTTCAATTTATAAAAGAATATTCTCAACACATTTATATCCTTTGGTCCATTTTCTATCACAACTTAAACATAAACCTTTCATTTATTTATATTAAATTTGTTGATGTGTCAATCTAGTAGCCTAATGGAATGATGGTGATAAGTTACTGTGATAGTTGATGTTGGTGAATGAATAAATAATACTAGATTAAAAATAATTCTCTACCTTATGATACTTGGGAATAGATTCAAAGACATTATCTAGATTAAACATGTGTACCTCATGTTCATTTTGGTCCTTGAGACATTGAAGAAATAATTCATTTAGGTTTTCCTTAAGAATGCTATTGGTAAATATGGGACCATGATCACTTACAATGATCTTAAGAGTACCATGTAACTTTTGAATTGTATCCAAAAAAGTAATAACTACATTACTAGTTATATATGGATATGACAAGGGGGTAAATGATCATATTTTTTGATCCTATCCATGATTAACATGATGAAATTTTAACCCTTAAACCTCATCAACCTTGTAATGTAATCCATAAAAACCTCCTCACAAATTTGTCTACGAATGGATAAAGTATGTAAAAACCTGGTTTCTTAATTATTTCACCCTTTTTTTATTGACATATAATTCATTCATTAAAAAATTATTTTAGATCCCCCTTAAGTCTTTCCTAGAAAAATATTTATTAATTATATGATAGGTTTTTGAAAATTTAGAGTGCCCTGTATTAGAGATGCATGAATCTCCTAAATGATCTTGTGCTTGAGGATGTAATTAATAAATAGGTATAATCTATCTTTAGACCATAATGCATTTCCTTTCCACTATTTTTTTAAGAATCACTAGACCTTTTCTAGATATTATGAATAAAAACCTATGTATCCCTCTCACTTTCCCATTCTAATCTAGCCTCTTCCAACCAATCTGCTACCAAATGGCCATTGCATATAAAAATGCTTTTGTGGATTCATCCTTCTTAGATATTGCATCTAAAACAACATTATCCTTACCTTTATTATATATGATCTAAAATTCATATCCCAACATCTTGTTCACCCATTTTTTTCTTCTAAAGATAATATGTTTCTAAAAAATATATTAGATTATCATGATCAATCTTTAACGTAAAGTGTTTACCCATCAGACAAGGTATCCATTTCATGAATGCATGTATAATATATAACATATCTTTATCATAGATTGGTTTTACATTATTAATACCCTTAAGTTGATGACTCTCAATTATCATGGTTATTCCTTCCTAATGATTACTTCCTCTATGCAATATCCTAATGCATCAAATTCAATAATAAATGTTGGAATAATCATGGGTAGCCAAAACTAGATTGGTGAACATAACTTCATTTATATTCTCAAAGGATATGGTAACTAATTAATTTTAGTGGAAGGATTCCTTAAGAAAACATGTGAGTGGTAATGTTATTCTACCATATTTTTTCACTAATATACGATAGTAACCTCTGAGACCCAAAAAACCTTAGATATTCTTGAGAGTTTTTGGCACTTTTCACTCCATGTATTTCATATTCATAGGGTCTACTTCAATTTCTTTGTGTGAAATAATATGATTGAGATACTCTACCTATTGGTCTCCAAAATTTCATTTTTATGGTTATGCATATAATTGATGTTCTTCCAGCACTAACATAAATTATTGCACATGTTCCAAATTATTTTTCCAATATTTATTGTAGATTAGGATATCATAAAAAAATAGGAACATGAATTTATTTTAAAAAGGCCTAAAAACAATGTTCCTCAAACTCTGAATTGTAGATGGTGCATTTTTTAGACCAAAAGGCGTGACCAAAAACTCATAATGGCCTTTGTGAATTCTAAAAGTTTTTTTTAAGTATATAATCATCTCTAATCTAAATTTGATGGTACCCATAATTAACATCTAGTTTTTTAAAATAGATAAAACCATGTAATTCATCTAACAAATATTCAATTGCCAAAATAGGGAACTTACCTTTTATGGTGTACTTGTTGAGCTCTTTGTTGTTTGGGCACATCCTCCAAGTGTCATCCTTCTTATGCACCATGACCACTAGAGACAAATATTCAATTTGGCTATGTTTAATAATACCTACCTCTAGCATCTCATTTATCATATTTTATATTTCACTCTTATGGGCATCTAGATATTGGTATGGTATAGTGTTTATTTTTTGACTTAATTGAATTAGTCATAAGGCATGATCATGTTCTCTTCTTGTTGGAAGTTTTTTTGGCAAGCCAATAAAAATAGCTGGGTGGTCATCAACAATCATTTATAGATCAGGATGTGTAGACACCTTTGTTGGTTGAACTTATATTAACCATAATCATGATATAAATCATTCATCCCCTTTTCTAAGAATATTTTTCATTTGATGTGAACTAACCAATTATGTATATTTTGCCTATAATCCACATTGTTCAAATATCCTACCTTCAATATGAAAGCACATGAATAGTTTATGGAAATTCATCTCAATTTTACCCATGGTTATAATCCATTAGACTCTAAAAATAATGCCTGACCTATCCATGGGAATATAAAACATAGGATAATCTATATTTTATTCATTCATAACAAGATTAATACTATGATATTTTTTAGAACAATTAATTGTACCACCATATACAATCATGACCCTAAAATTATAAAGTTAGATAAATGAAATAGTTGAAATGAGTTGCCAACTTATTATTGATGATTTTATGTAAACTTCCCAAAATTAAATCCACACTATTAATTTCTATTTATTGAGGAAATCCACCACTTTAAGGGCTTAAGGAGTTCTAATACCCAAAAGTTCATGATAGGAGATAGTTGGTTGGGATTTTTCATATTCTATCTCTAACACCTAGTCATCTTAACTTAATGCTTCATCATCATGTTATTACTCATTTACCCCTTAAATGTATAAAAAATTAGTATCAACACATTTGTGTCCTTTGTTTCATTTGTTATCACAATTTAAACATAAAACTTTCATTCATTTATATTCAATTTGTTGATGTGTCAATATGGTAGGATGAGGGAATGATGGTGACAAGTTACTATGATATTTGATTTTGGTGAATGAATAAATCTTGTTAGATTAAAAAAATGATCTACCCTAATAAACTTGATAATATATTCAGAGACATTATTTTTATTAAACATGTATACCCCATGTTTAATGTGGTCCTTGAGACCTCGAAGAAACAAATCATTCAGGTGTTCCTCATGAATGTTATCCATGCAAAAAGAGAGGTTTTAGAATTGATGAATAATCCTTAAATTATCCTATTTTTCACAAATTTTTGTATTAAAAAAAATGGTTATCACTCACACTATTTCTATAGTGTAGTTGTAGATCCTTTGTAAAATCATACCAGGTGAGATTGAGAGAATTCTTCTTATTTTGAGCACACAACCTTCAATACAAAATGAATTATTTTATTTATATATATAGGGGTGTCATGACCAAATTTTGGCCACATTTAATCTAGTTTATATCAAAAAAATCTCCATTTGGTTGATCTAGGTGACTAGATCCTTCTCGTTAAAAATTTGAATTTCTACTTTTGTCATTATGTTCCTTGGCTATGAGGTACTTGGATTTGGATTGGGATGGATGGAACATTCAATATAGTTGGGTTTTAAAATGGTGATAGGTGGTTATTTTATCTGTATATTATTCAAATTTATCACCATATTTTCCAAGGTAGCCTATAAGATCTTCATTTCATAATGTAGGCCTTTCACATCAGATTGTATGTCATGCACATCATACTCAAGTTGGCTTACTTTGTGATATGTCATAAAAAATCCTAGAAAAAAAAGATTAATTAACTCCCCTTTATGACTCCATATCTTATTTATGAGGATTTTTACCTAGATATTTAACACCCATGTCTTAGCCCCTAACTTTTGGTTCTATCATAATAAGGCTTGACAATGTCAATCTAGATTGTCACCTTTGGACCAAATTTGACCAAGATTTTTTAACTAATTTAAAACTCAAATCATACATTGAAAACAATAAACCCTCAATATATTTTTCTGAGATTTCCAAAAATGTAAATAAATATGAAAAATTCCTCAAAATGCGGCCTCTAAAGTGAATTTATTGAAAATGCTAAATTGGCAATAAATATTACACAACGTATCTCAAAACCCTAATTTTTTAATTGAGATATCCATTAATTATCTTAAAAATGTATTAAAAACATTAAAGATAAATTATTAACCTATTTAGAGACATAATTGGTTTTCTAATATTAGGGTTTCACACATTTGATGGCCCAAATTGATGCTTTGATACCACTTGTAAGTAAATTACTTAACTAATAAAGAATAAAAAAATCAATAGATCATACTATAAGTAAAACAAATTAGAATATGTGATAAAATGATGAGCCACTTGGAGGGGGTAACCTACACAAATTTACAATAAGAACAAAATTTACAATATGATGATCAAGTACAAATCCCTACTTCCTATTTATACTCTTCTTAGGCTATGGTTACTTGATATAATAACATATCTAACCAAATTAGGTCCTATATAAATGAAATATGATAATAAATGGGTTATGTAAAAAACAAGTCGATTACACATCCCAACACACACTATATGCTAAGGGTCTAGTAAAATCTATATATAAAAGATGTTTATGAAATAGAGTCTAAGTTTTACACACATGACCACCATGATCAAACCCACCAACATAGAATTTACAAAGTAATATAAATAGTGGTATATATTAATGATGAGATGGTATGGATTTGGAGATTCCCCAAAGTAACAAGGGTGTGTATAGACAATGGTTTACATATGGTTCCATGAACTTTTTTCATGATGGTACTTGTACAATGAGCCATAAGAATGGTTTTTAGTTTTAGAGGGATTGTATATTTCTCTCTCTATTACACACATAAAAAAAATATCATTAGAGGCATGGAATCACTTGAGATACATGATTTTTAATGGCTCATCAATCTCTTCACCATCTTTAGTGTCCAATTTATAAGCACTAGATCTATACATGGAAATGACAACATAATGATCTAATTAATTAGGTTAAAATTTCCCCTTATTTTCATAATCAAAGTTTTTATTCCATTTATTTTTATTTAGACCAAGATCTCAAACTTTAAATTCCCTAGCTTTGATTTTTTTATTATAACTAAGACAGAAGCAGTTTTGATAGCTTTCAAGTGCTTGAAAGAACATAGTCATTTATCATCTAATAAGTCAAGCTCATGTAGTTTTGATGTGTTATATTATTCATCATAAACTATATTTTACAAGGATATGCATAATTAAGGAATCTCAATTTCAAATGGTAAGATAGACTCAGTTTCATAGACAATGTAATATGGGCTTGCTCCCATGGATGCTTAGATGCTTTTATAGTAAGCCCATAGAGTACGATAAAGATAAAAAAAATAAAATAATATACAACATCATTAAAAACCCATATCAGAATAGTGAGAATATTATTATTATATGCCTCTTCTTGACCATTTTCTTGGGGATAATATGGGGTAGACTATTTATGGTTGATGTGATATGTTTGGTAAAGGGATTTGACATCCTTATTTTTGAAAGACTTACTATTATTAGAAATGATGGTGGATGGAATATCATAACAAAAAATGATATGGTTCAACATAAAATTAGATATCTCTTTACTTGTTACGTAGGTAGGTGGGATGACATCCACCCACTTCGTGAAGTATTCAGTGGTGGTTATTATGTGCTTATGGTCATAAAAATAATTGGGATTAATTTTTCTAATGGGGTCTAACACCCATGTGGAAAAGGGACATGGCATGGAAATGGGATGCATTTCTTGGAATGAAGCATGGTTAAGATCATCATGTTTTTGACATAAGACAAAACTCTTGACATATTGATAGGAATAAGTTTCCATTGTATTCTAATAACATCTAATTTTAAGAATCTACTTAGAAAGTAGTATTCCACTTCTGTGCACACCATAGATACCGGCATGAATTGTTTTAATAACTACAGCTTCTTCATCATATTTAAGACACCAAGACAAAGTTCAATTATAACCTCTACAGTATATGGTATTACCAAGGATTTTGATTTGAGAAACATGTTGGATGAATTGTTTATTATGGTTTTGATACCTGTTTGGAGGGATAATGTTTTAATTAGGGCATGCATAAATATATTGGTATCAAGGGGAATCATGACCAAAAATATAAAAAATCATTTAAAATTTAAGAACATTAGAGGATAGAAACATCAAATACTCAAAAAATAACTAATTATGACTTGCATCTAGATGGATGTCAAGAAGGGAACCAATTATAGACATAGCATCAACTACTTTATTATTTACATGAGGAACATGATCAAATTATATGTATATTAAGTATTGATTCATAAATTACTTAATAAGGAAATAAATTATCATATTTTTCTTATAATTTTTCATGAATTGGTTGATAATAAGATTTAATCCCCATAAAATAAAAAAAATTGTATCCACCATTGAATGTCTAATTTTAGTCTAGAAACAAGGGCTTCATAATATGATATGTTAATTGGTGTAAGTAAATAATATTTGAAATGATTTTGGGATAAGGTAAACTTGTGGATGATGATTAAAATGATTGATATTAAGCCATAGTTGGTGAAGGATCCATAAAAATATAGCTACCACTCTACAGATTCATCGAAGGAAGCCTCACTAATAAATTATATGGTTAAAGGTTGTATATCTATTAATGGTGCCTCTATTAATGTGTATGAAAGAATTTTAATATTGATATCCTTCAAATTCAAATGAATAAGTAAATTGAATATGAAATATAAAAATATTTAAGGATGATATCTTTAAAATTCAAACAACTAAGTAAATTGAATATGAAATGGATAAGTATTTAAGGATGGGTAAACCTCAATCCCCATTCAAAAAAACCATGTTTGTCTATCTTTTTGTGTGAAATAAAAGAGCTATGTTATGTATTATATGTGATGAGTTTTCATTTATGATGGGTTATTTTGTTTCTCATATATATATATATATATATATATATATATATATATATATATATATATATATATATATATATATATTCTATTCTTATTCGGTGCTAAGGGTTTCACATGAATCATTGTTATCCTAGGATAATGTAGGATAGTGTAGGAAATTATTTTGTTTTTTATATTGATGTTATATATGTGTATAATATGCTTGACTTCATCTAGTTGTCTGAGTTGTAAATTTGGGCATTATGTCGATTTTGGATTACATTTAATTTTTTAAGTGGTATTATTTGGAAGATATTTTGGTATTTGTTTCAGATTAAGAGAAAGACATCATCCATTAATTTTAAAGGAGAAAGTATGTACCCTTTATTGTTAAGATAACAAGGTTTATATCATATCATACTTATAATGGAATTCCTTGGTATCCCATTTGATGATATTAATCTATAATCTCAAATTTGATGTGTAATTATATCATTGATCTAAGAATTGAAATAAAATAATTTAATGGTTTTTATGATATGATTTGGCTATCATATTTAAGGATATTGTAAAGTTAATTGTCTTCATAAGTTGTTAAAGGAGACACTAAAAGAAAAATAATAGGATTATGAAATTATTTCAGAGAAACCCAAACAAAGATTATGTGAATTCAGAATGCTAGTAATTGTGCCTCTAGTTCAAGGGAAGTTTCACACATTGGCAAAAACATGGAGAATCATCCATAGAGGTACTACATAGAATGTCTAGGGCACCCACCCTCCACTTATAGCCACCAATATTGATCACAAAGCACATTCAAATCCTTTGCAGCAACTAGATTCATATGCTCTATAGGGGCCACATCAAATCATGTCTTTCATAAGGCCACAACTTCCTTAGATAGTGAAACTGTACCCTTTGGATGAAAAGGGATTAGGCAAGGGTATCTACCACTTTGAATACAACAAAAAATGACATGTATGGGAAGGAAATAACACCAAGGCTTTATTTTTTAAATGTAAAAAACCAAAATTTAACATCTCACAAAACTAGAAAATATATGGCTAAAAAAATATTGACAGGTATAAACACGTGTACAAGTTTCTCAATTAACTATTAGTAATACAAAATATAAATGAGTTAAATATTTTCCATTCCATTCATATTTACCCAATGGGATTTTTTGTGTGGGGGAAGACACCTCTGATAATGGATACAATGTTTTAGGGAATGTCCTGCATTAACAAACTCTTGTAAGATAATGAAAATGTAAGTTTAATGTGTGTTTATCATTTTTATGTCTTGGTTTGAGTATTGTATTTAATGTGTGTTGGGTATTGGTGGACTAGTTATTTTTATTAGGTTTTATTGTTTGATAATTACATGGAAGGATTGTTCTGATTTATGCTACAAACTATGGACACATTAATTGCTTGGAAGCTATTCTTTCATCTAGACACTCAACCACTATTTTAGATTCATGATGAATGTTTTATAATTTTATTACTTTTTACCTTAAAAGTGTGATCAATAGGAATCTAAGAGGGGTGATTAGTATTGTGTTATAATGATGAAAACCAAACAAAAGAACACTAATAAAGCTAACACCTCAAGCCTAGACACTCAAAGATCAACATAACATTACAAGTACTATTAATAGAAGATAAAACAACCATTATTTACCTTTATTGAGAGAAAGAGTTATATCTTTGCCATGAAGGAATGTTCTTAGTCATGTGATCAAATAATATTGATCAATGATGCTCCTTGCGTCATCTCTCCTTGTCACTTTGGCAATGTTGGAGTTGGTCTTGGATTTGGCTTGGATCTCTCAATAAATGGGCATTATAAAACTACACAAGTGGTCCTTTAAGGCATGTTTACATAATAAATTTACACCAAAATAGCTTGTTGAGTAGTGGTTGAAGCCTTGTATTTCTAGCCTTTCAAACTAACTCTAACCCATGTAAAATTAGGTTAGAGTTAACCACATTTGAGTTTGAACTAACCCTAGTTGAGTTAAGGAAAGGACAAGCAATTAATATTTGGGATAAAGATCTTGTTTATTAATCATGGCTCTCTATTTTTGAATTTAATGTTTTAAAGGAGATATTTTCAATTCCTTGACTATGAAGATGATGATGACACCATGACCTCATTTTTATTAGAATTTTATTTTTCCAAAATTCATTTTCACTAGTTACACATAGAAATTTCACTTAAGAATTTAATTTGATTTTCTTAGTTAATTCATTTTGTTTATATTTTTTAACTTTAGGAATTTTTTAAGTGCCCCACTTAATTAGTCCAAAGGCCAAACCATCAATTTACTAGGTTTAGTTGAATGGAGATGAATTAGTGAGAAGTTACTATTGCATATAATATAATACCTTAAATAAGAATGATTCAATATGATTTTGAGCACTAATGTTTGATGTGTAGATGAATTTAGGATATTAAGTGATTTTTAATCATAATTTACACTATTTGGTAGAATTTAATCTGAATTTTGGTTGGAATATATTTGTGGCCAAAATGGGGTGTCTACAATTTATCCCTATTTGGGAATATATTTTAAGACACATGAATAGTAACATATTTTCAAAGAATGAAAAATTTATTAATGCCTTGGATAATTCCTCAAAAGGTGATGGATGAGCCTTATATTCCCCTTTGAGGGAGTGAATGGTAAATAATGTCAATGAATGTTCCCTCAAAAAGAAGGAAACAATGTGACTTATAGATAATTGGGGTGGAAGTACTAATTTGCCCAAAGGTGATTATAATCAATGTAATAGTGAGATGCCCCAATAAATCATATGAAAAGGATGATTTTCCTAAAGGTGGTTATAATCATCATCATAGTAATGTACCCTCATATGGTAGGGGTGAAAATAATGATATGTCCAAAGGTGTTTATAATCATTAGCACAATTAAAAATCTCATAGTAGGGAAACTATATCAAAAAATAATGATTTATCCAAAGGTAATTATAATCATTAGCATAGTGGTTTGCCCTAATGGGGAAGATGGAAGCATGATATAATTCATCATTTCCCCAATAGGTCAAATCAAGAAAGGGGGATTACATACTTAATCCATACTCATGAAGTAAGAGTAAGCTAACACAAAGGATAAACATGAATTTGGGTTACCTGCTAGTATGGAGATGCACATTCTAACTATTAGAGATTATTATTCATTTAGAATTTAATTACTCTAAATTTGGGTAGTATATGGATAGGTCAAATATGTTTTTAGGTGTGAACACAAAGAATTATGGTGATACCATTACTTATAAACTCAATTGAATTGATTTTTGATGTAGCTTGGGATATTATATATCATAGTTATAGACAACTATAATAACAATGTGCATCCAAAGCATGGGAAAATTAGGTTAAATGTAAGTATAAATCACTTAGGTATAATATATGGAAAATCAATCCCAAGTGAATATAATAAAATAAACTAAGTGTAGGAACGTATAATAATTCATAACTCAAGTACAAGATATGTGTAATCAAGACTTAAGTGTAAATAAAGTGTAAGAATCCTATGACAACCAAGAAACAAAAATTCAAAGAGGCAAATAAAAATAAAATAAACAAACAAAACAACAATAAACAAAATAAACATATAACAAAACACCAATAAAAATAAAAAACATGGCCACAAACAAATGAAACAACACAAGAAAATAAATAATCAAAGAAAATAAAATAAAATAAAAGTGGAATAAACAAACTATTCTAAATAGAAAAAGACAAAATATAAACAATGGTTAATCACAATGTTAGTATAAATAGAATTCAAATTATTCATGTGTGTGTAATAGAGGTGTTACTCTTGGTGACAAGGTGACCCCTAAGCTAGATAGAAATGATGCATGTATAACAATGTAATAACAAAAGAATAAAAATATTTCTCCTAGGTTATAGGGAATAACAACACATAAAAATAAAAATGGTAGGAATAGAAGAAAAGGAAGGGGTAGGTGAGCTAACTCCAGATGCACTAGGCAAGTGGATGTTACCTACATAGTCTTATAGACACAAGATCCAACATGAACTTTAGGCCAAATATAGTTCTCCCAAGATATGGGATATAATAAAATTGATGATAAGGAAACATGATTTAATTTTATAAGAAAATAGTAATGATCTCACAAAAAAATGAGTGCATATAAAAAGAGAGGGATGATGTTCATAATTATGAAAGTGTAAACACAAAAAAATCACATGAGTGTGAGAGTATGGTTTAGGTTAAAACCACACTAAAAGGTAAGAGATGAGTATCCATAAATGAATTGAATTGGTAATTGATAGTGTCTACTCCATCTATGGTTTAGAAGGAGAATGAACTCACAAAATAGTGAGCATAAAGAACTTACAAAATGTTGAGGTCATTAGAAATGGTTTATCACAAAATGATGAAATCATAAGAAAATCTAAGTGGTCATAATTGAATCAAAGTTGAATGCACAATGCACAAAATATAAACTTGTAAAATGATTAGAACATATGGCTAAGGACAATAAGGATGGGGAAACTAAAATACAAGAATATACTTGTGAAATAGTTAGGAGTCTTATAATCCTTAAGGCAAAAAAATGGTTGAAAAATAAAGGAAGGTATGGCTGAGTTAACATGAGATACCCCATGTATCTAAGTATTGTTTGCATAGTTTGTGCAGACCTCAGGCCAATGTAGTACTCCCATAAATGGGAGGAAAAAGACCAAGGTGGTCTAAAAATAAACTAAACAAATAAGATGTCCCATCCTATAAAATTGTAATGGATTTATATATTACATATAAATTATAATCCAATTTTCATGATTTTATCATTTTTAGGATTTTTGAAATTTTACAAATGTTTAGAGGTTTTTAAACTATCTAAAATATTTTTTGAATTTTCTAGGCATCTCAAATCAATTGATAATTATGAGATATAAAATGGTCCAACTTATAAAATGGTGACAGTGTTTAAAATTAAAGTGCTCACAAAATGGCAAGAGAATTCCAAATTAAATTTATCATAAAATGATGTGATCATGATAAAGGGGTGACTAAGCTGACCTTAATGTGAATTGAGAACTACCCACATAGTCCGAAATGAGACCTCAAATCACTGTAGTTCCTCCTTATAATGGAAGAATTTGACTAAGTAGCATCAACTTCATGAATTAGGATAATGGCATAGTATGGAATAGTGATGCAATAATGTATATAAAAATTAAGTTATTCCTAATTTTCCCAAAGGTAGTTATGATTAATAGGCTTGAGATTAGCCATGTTATTAGATCAATAAAAGCTGATACAAAATTCATTTCGGAGATGAGATCTCCCTATGGTGTAATAAATAACATGTCTACTTTTGATCTATGAGATGTGAATGACCTATCAAAATATTGCTTCTAGCGTTGTTCTTCAAGAGGTATTTCTATTAAGGTCATGATGGACTCATTTGGGAATGCAAAAGTGAGTAATTGAGTGTCAAAAAAGGGAGATTTGGAAATCTAATCTACAAGTACTTATCCCTTTATATCCTTTTGATTGACATACTCAATCTCAAACTCACTCAAAATTATGATCCACTTAGCCATGCAGCCATCTAAATCATTTTTTGATAGTAGATACTTGAGCAGATCTACTTTGGCAATGACTATGGTCTTATTCTTAAGAATGTAATGACACAACTTATAGGCTTACAAATACCATATCTAAACAAGATTTTTCAATTGGTGTATAATTATGTTCATACGATACCAATGTACATCTTAGATAGTACATGGCATGTTCTTTACCATATTCATCATGTTAGTCTAATAGTGCCCCTAGGGCAATGTTAGTCTAATAGTTCCCCTGGGGCATTGTTAGTGGTACATATGTATAATAAAAATGGCCTCCCTAACATTAGTGTTAATAGAATAAGTGGATTGTCTAGGTATTCCTTCAGGTGCTGAAAAGATTTTTGAAATTATGCATCCCAAATAAATGTAATACATTTATTAAATAAATGAGTGAAATGATGGTATTTATTGGCCAACTATAAATTAAAGCATCTAATAGACTGGATTTTTCCCTACAAACTATAGAGCTACTTCAAAGTGGAAGGCAGGTGACATCTTAGTAATGGATTATACCTTGTCATGATCAACTTTAATGCCTAGGGAAGAGATAATAAAGCCTAACAAGTTTCTTGAAGTGACATTAAAGACACACTTATTAGGATTAAGTCAAACCTTGTACTTATGAATCCTTTCAAATATCTTTTATAGTATGGTTAAATGATCTACATGGGTCTTAGATTTATCCAATATGTCATAGACATAGTCCTCAAAAATATCATGCATAATGTCATGAAATATAAATATCATATCTATTTAGTATGTTTCTAAACATTCTTGAGGATGAATAACATGACCTAATAGCAAAATATTCCCCAAAGAATGGTGAACATTATTTTATGTTCTTCCTCTAGCATGATCTTGATCTAATTATATCCAAAAAAATCATCTACGAGGGAAAGCATTTCATATTTATATGTGGAGTCAACTATCATGTCAATATTTGATAGAGGAAAGTCATCCTTAGGTTAGGCCTTGTTGATGTCTCTGAAATCAATAAATGTTTTGATCCCTTTTGATTTTTTACTAAGAGGTACAATATTTGAGATCCACTTTGAATAGGTGATTAGTCTAATGCATCTCACTTCCAAGAGTTTTTCCAACTCCTTAAATAGCATATTAACATGAGGATCTATTTTATGTAGCTTTTGCTTCATGTTTTTGACATCAAGATACACAATAAGGTGGTGTACAACCAAGCTCGGGTCCAAACCTAGTGTGTCTAAATAGGCCCATGAAAATATGTCAATGAACTCCCTCAAAAGGGTTATTAAAACTTCATATTCCTCTTGAATAATTGATATGCCTAATTTGATCTACTTCAGGGAATTTGGAGTCCTAATGTTGACTTACATAGTATCTTATACTATGAGAGTTGAACCATATTCTATAATAGTTGGTAGGGATGTAAATTGTCCAGCAATGAAAAGGTCCCCTAGTCGAGCTGGTTCTTCAAGTTCTCCTAA
The DNA here is from genome assembly GCA_037957365.1 of Torreya grandis. Taxonomy (NCBI): domain Eukaryota; kingdom Viridiplantae; phylum Streptophyta; class Pinopsida; order Cupressales; family Taxaceae; genus Torreya; species Torreya grandis. Next base: position 837,875 of record JARHVA010005949.1, read on the forward strand.
ATAGGATGAGTTTGAAACTCATAATGGTGTCAAGGGACATGTAACAAATATTTTAGGACATTCTAGGATAATTTGATCAAAATTCTAATGTTATTTTGTACTAAGATCAGACCCCAAAACAAGTGCATTATTGGTGGTCTCCCAAGCTTCATTCAAGGAAGGGTTAACATCCCCATCTAATGCCACATGAGATAGGTTTTCACTAGGAGATTAGAATTTTTTTAATTTTTATCTAGTCTAAAAATGCCTCAAAGAGGTTTTCACTTTGGGACCTCAATGTTTTATTCTTTTATTTTTGGCTAAGGGTGTTCACCCACTCTCCAAAATAGGATGCGGGATCTAGTTTGATAGAAAACCCTTATTTGTGGTTTCCCAACAGAATATTGTCTCTTAGGCCCACAAAATCACAAAAGGCCTCATCATTCTCAAACTTGTCCAATTAGTTAAAGATGATAAAGAGGAAGTTGGGAATGTCAAATTACTAGTGTGATGGTGAAAATGGTATGTGGCTTGAATAAGTTGGTATTGAAAAGGTCTTTGTATATGTTATGATCAGACTCTACTTCACTATCAGCATCATCATCATTATTTATTGATGTTAGAGCACAAATAAGATATGTGGTGTCACCCTCCAAGTGGTTTAAATATGAGACCATGAGCTCCTTTGTATCTGGTCATAGAGATGGGCTCAATAGTACCCTATTGACTTGACCCTAGGGCTATACATTCACATGATTGGTTATTCATGATCCTATTAGGGATGGGATACTTTGTATTTAGGTAAAAATCAACCAATTTATCATTGTATGACAAGGAATCATCATTGGAAAGTGGGTCTTGTTTTGAGCTAGTGGTTGGTGTGAAAATAATAGGCATTAGGCTATGAAGCTTTCCTTTTCCCTTTCATTTTGATTTTATGCAAATTGGCTTAGCCTTGGGTCTTCCATACATTGTGGGGTTATGAGGAAGCTTAAATATATGGATTTTATCATAGGTAAAATACTTTCTTAGACCCTTGTTTGAAATGGTAAAATGATTAGACATTTTAAGAGGAGGTGTATGTGAAGTTGAGGAAAGGCTATTAGGTTCTATACAATTGGATTCTAGTAATTAAATAGGCATTTTATTATTTTTATACTTCTTTGGTACTGGGTCTAGACCAAAATGATAATTATAGCTTTCATATTCAACCTCCAAATTCTTAAAATGTTCATATGGCTATAAATATCCATGGATAGTTACCTCTATCCTAGAGTAAGGAAACTTGGTACACTGGTGCATTGTTGAAAGAATTGCATGGATTTCACATATCCATGGTCTACCCAAAAGCAAATTATATGATAAATCTAGGTTTAGCACATGAAAAAGTGTATCATGGGTCAAAGGCTCAACAATAACTAGTAAGTTAATTGTTCCTTGTGATTCACAGTCTTTGTTGTCACAAGCCTTGATAGTAATATTCTATGGTTAAAGGTCAACTGTTGTATATCCTAAATGCTTAATTAGCTTTAGAGACACACTATTCAATCTTGATCCATTGTCTATGTGGAAAAAATTAACTTTGTGATTTGTTATAACAACTTTAATGTATAATGGGTTATTATATAGAGGACCAAGGGATGACATATCACTTTGGTCAAAGGTCAACTACTGGCTTGGGGCTATGTGTCCAACCAAATATTGAAATTTACTTAGTGTAATGTCATTTGGCACTTGGAATTGGCCAAGGAGTTCTATAAGGATATTCTTGTGGATGGTAGATGTATAAAACAAGTCTAGAATGGATATTTGTACATGTGTTTTTTAAAGTTGCTCCAAAATATCATACATTTTTTCCTTAATAGTGGTAATTGGCTTACTCCTAGCTAGAATAGTGGATTGGATTGGCTCATTGGTAGGGGGTCGTGGGCCTAAAATGATGATTTTAAACCTCCAAGTTGTGATTACATGATTCAAATTAGGTATAAGACCTTGTTAAATAGAAAATGATGGAGGGTGGGATAGAGAGGGTAATTCTTGATTATTGGTGTGCTTAGTTGTAGTCATGGGGCAATGAAGAGATACCAATATAAGGTCCTAAAATGGTAATCCTTGGTTGTTGTTGCACTTGGTTGTAGACACAAGTCAAGGAAGGATTATCGGCATTGGTAGGTTGATTGGAATTATTAGATAACAGTCCCAGTATGTTGTCACTTGGTCTAGGATTGATGATAATGGTAGATACATGACCACCCACAATAAGACCTACAACTTTATTATAGTTGTGTGTAACTACATGATACGTCTATTGGTTATTAGGGTCATTTTGGCCTTTCTTCCTTCCATTATATGGTTTACATTATTGTTGTTGATGATACTATTGATGTTACTATTTTTGTTGCAGCTATTATTGTGATCTTCATTTTTTTTTGTCAATTGGTATTGTTATGCTATGGAAAATGATTTTGGTAGATACCCTAGTTTTGGTTAGAAATATATGCTCTATTATCCAATTAAATATCTCCATTTTCCAACATGTTTTTAATGAGGTGTTTTATATTTACACAAAGGCATATATAATGTCCATGAACATGATGGTATTCATATAACTCATGCTCTTTGTACCAATCTAGATAATGTATGCCCTTAGGAAAGTGTTTTGGAATTAGTCAACTAATCATATTAGCCATAACTATTTTTTAAAACACTACTTCAATAGGATCACCAAGGTTACTAAAGACTCTTGTAGTAGGTCCTATTATTGGCAGAGGGGTTTTCAAAGGTGTTGGTTGTAACATTTGAAGAGTTGGCCTGGGTTGAGGCATATACTACACTTGCTATATAGGATGCACTTTTAGAATAAGTTGCATTTATTTCATAGGCTGAATAGATGGTGTTTGTATCATTTGAACATGATGTAACTCATTTAATCCATTACCTACAACATTATTATTTCAATTGTATGGCTTAGTTTTGTCATAATTATTAGCCTAAGTAAGTGTTGATGCCTGCATTTGGACTGGGCTAGGGTTTTAACTTGGGATAGAATTTTGGTTTTGGCTCTAATTATGGTTTGAGTAAGACAACTTAATTTTTATGCCTTTCTCAATGATCTCCTTGAGTGTGTGAGCATAATGAATCTCCAAGTGATAAGATATTTTGTTGTGTAATTTTTTGGTAAACACAACTTCCAATTGTTTATCTGGAATGTTATGGGTAAAGTGACTAGCAAGTGCTCTCCATTGATGTAAGTAACTTATGAATATATCACCAAATTTATGTTTTACCTGACTCAAATCTACTACTAAAATATCATGCTCGATATTGTAGGATAAATTTTTCACAAACTTATCTAAAAGATCATCAAATTTAGATACTGAGTTTTTTGACAACTTAATAAGCCACTCCAAATCTTGTCTAGTTATACTTCAAGGAAAAATAAGAAGTAGGGAGATGTCACTATAGGCCACTAGCTAGAAAGTGATAAAAAACTCTTTTAGATGATCTCTAGGGTCTCCTTTACCCTTGTATTTGTCAAATTTTAGTGGCTCATAACTTGGAGGAAATGACATATAGAGATACTCTATGTTAAATAGATATGAATACACATCATATAATTTTAACTTATTAGTCTAATTTCCCATTTTAATGGTTACAATTGCATCCTTCATATATTATATTTCTTGGGATAAGAAACTTGATGGCATAATTGGTTGTGGTTATGACTGGGTGGTTAAAGGTGATTACCTTGATCGAGGTAAAATGTGGGAATGGAGTATTATGTAATGTTGGTTTGATAGAATGATTGACCAGGAATATGCATCCATGAATTGGGATTAAGCTATTGATATTGCATGTATTATTGGTAAATATTTGGTTTCATATTTAGAATATGACATTGGGTCTGAAAGAATTGGGATTGTGATGGAAGTATGTGGCTTTGGGTAAGGTATTGTGCTTACTTAGTTTGAGTAGGATATTATTACCGAATAGATGAATTTGGTTGTATAAATGGAACTTGTTATTTACTAAGGCCCTATCTTTGAATATGTGGTTCACGATGGGTAAAAGGTAATGGTTGCCTAATAGGTACTTATTAGACGTTGACACCTATTTATTGAACAAACACCTATTGTGAACTGGATGTTTGTTGAGTGTTTGGTATTTATATTTAACCAAAAGGAATACAATGTTAATTAGACAACATCTATGATTATTGAGGTATATTAGTCTATGATTATTGGGATACATTTATCACTAACTGTTGAAGTGGAATGTTTGTTTCCACTTAATGAGTTAACAAAGTGTTATACCTTTGTTGATGTACTAAATTGATATATGTTTATGGTCATGTAATATTATCCATTACCTATTGAGGTGGGTTAACATTCATCACTTATTTACGTAAAACATTAGCTGGCATCTAATTACTTATCCCCTATTGTTGTGTGTTTGAAGAAGTAGTTGGTTGACGAGTGGAAGTAACCTGTTATGATTGGGAACTAAGCATTCATGCCCCTATTATTATTAACCACTCATGGTATTGTCAAGAGGAACTTAATATGTATTATTTTGGGGTGTATTTAACCCACCTTAGTTTGAATTAGAAGACACTTGTGTGTTATCCACTATATTTGGCACATAGTCCTATGTAGAAGCCACAATCACTTATTTAATGAATGGGAAATTAAACATGTCATCTATTGAATTAATTTGGGAAAATGGGTCCACACCTAGATTATCATAACCCAATGAATCTAATAGAACTCATGTTAAAGGGGTTATCTCTATAAGTGGGGTATTTTATATGGCCATAATATCGAAATTCCCTCCTATATTAAGAGAAGTCTGATATGCTTGTTGTATTTGAATGAATTGGTTTGCCATGGGGCCCTTTCATTTTTGAAGCATATTTTGATCTTGGTATGACATCAACATAAGGTCATGACGGTTACTAGTAGAGGCATGTTTGATAATTTGGTTATAAGGTATATTTATAAGCACTCTAACTAAACTAGGTAGTTTTTAATGGGGAAAGTCTTCTAGAAACCTAGTCCCTACCTCTACAGATCTAACCAAAACTTCATCCTTATTTTCAAGTAAGTGATGATCAAATAAGTATGGGTTATAAGTTGATGTCATGGTAACATATTAAGGTTATTGTTAGACTTGTTCGATAATAGATGGCACAATATCAAGGTATTGAGTTGTCTATTCTTACTCTTAACCTAGATAAGGAAGTATGTTATCTAGGTAGTGTGCTAATGGATCATGGCCTTTTTCTGAATATTGAGTAGTGTAAGGGGGATATGGATCCATATCACAAAATACATCATCACCATATACGTCTTGAGAAAAGGCATCATTCATGACTATGATTTTATAATATGGATTGTACATGCTTCCACTACGTGTGTAGCAAGGCATATCCAAAACCATGAATAAAATCTCATATAGAGAAGGTCTAGATTTCACAAAAATCTTTAAATGTGGTCTACAAGGATTGATTGATGCTTGGTATGTCTTAAAAGTTAGTCTATGTGGAAAATCTTAGTCTATTATTGCAAATGGTTTAAACTTGGCCTATAATGGATCTCTTCTCCAAAAAACATCAACGGTAGGATTGGTCTCAAATATATCCAAGGTCTAAGGTCTTGCATACAAATGGTTAAATAAAATGCAAATTTTGAATCCTAGTCTTTGCAAAGCATTTCAAAAATATGTAGTCTAGGCCTAAAATGAAAAATGTGCTAGGCCTTTGGAAACAAAACACAAATTTAGACTCAAAAGACATGAACTAGATCTAAACATTAAATAAAATTCTAGGTATTTTATAATAAGGCACAAAGATAGAATTAAAAATAAACTAGGTCTGAAAACTAAAAGGCAAATGCTAGGTATTTAGTAAGAAGGCATAAATCTAGACTTTAAAACAAACTAGCTCGAGGTACAAACTTGTAATTAATCTAACTTCTAAGGTAAAAAGTTAAAAAAACTTTGAATTAATCTTGGCATATGGATTCTAGAACAAACTTGACCTTGGTATAAGACATTCACTCTAGGCACATGCCTAAAAATAATTATGAAAGTCAATCTCAAGTAATAAAAATAAGAGTGATGAAGTAAAACATTCAAGACCAAGTGAGAAGCAAGGATCTAATGTAAACAACCTTTGCTTAGATTTATCCTTGAAAATAGATTTTTGACCTTAGTTCAAGGCAACAAATAGACTCGAGGCACATAGAAAATAGATGAATTCCTAGATCTAGGCAAAAAAGGTCTTCAAAGTAAGCAATAAATTAGTCTAAGTTACACAATTAAAAGGTAAGAGGTAAACACCAAGCCAAAATTAAATAAAACATAAGTGTATAACAATCAAATTTGAATTTGAACTTCTCAACATAAATTTTAATATTGGTTTAAAAGACTTGGATTCTTCAAATGGGTAACATCCTAGACCCAAATGGATGATATAACGACACAAATTTTAGACCAAAGGAACACACGGTTTTGAACTCGATTTGAAACAAGGTAATGTTTTTGGAATAACATGGGTAACATAACGATGCTAATTTGATCAAAATATATAACAATGGTTTTTTATTCAAAACTCAAAGGAAAATACTTGGGATGAAACAACTAACGTAACACCCCATTTAAACAAATGACACACATAAATGTTTTGAAATGAAAATACTAAGGTAAAAGTGTGATACCAAATGGATTGAATAATACCTCTTAAGATAAAGTTCTGTAAAGACATGTGATTGTTATGACTCATTTAAAAAAAAAACAATTCTTAGTCTTAAAACACACATGTAAATCCAATAAAATATAAGTAACACAAATGGCTTGTCTTATCCTTATAATTGACATGGGTGTGTGTAGCTTCAGCCAAATTTTCCAATGATATACCAATGCATGTGTGGAACTAATTGTTAATCAAAAAATTAAAGTACAGGTGTAGGTAGAGTTTTTATGACCCCTCTATCTTTTAAGCATTGGAACATGGCATGAACATAGAGTGAGGATCTATTGGGTTTATTTCTATCTAGACCTTTCCCTAGGTGCAATGAAGTAACTATTTCCCAACAAGCTAATGTGTTAAAATTTCACACATGACTACGATCTTATGTGTTCAACCAAAGAATACAATAAGAAATAAGTTCCCATGGGTTTTGCCATGTGTTAATATGCTCATCATATGTTTATGCTTGATCATATACCTTAATCAATGATTAAACACAAAAAGAAATACACAATTGTGGACCTAGTTTCAATTAAGTAAACAAACATAATTATGATGACAATTGCCATGAGATTTAGAGTATGCACTATACATGTTCAAATAACATAGATTATAATAATTATATCCAAATAAGAAACATATTTTAGATAATTTATGATTTGTCAAATTAGTGATACATCTTAATTAACAACTGTAGTGCAATATCATGATTACAATGATTTTTGTGATTTTTGATATTTACCACCATCAATCATTATACAATATCAATGTTCAATAGCATTACATATCTCTACACAGGGGTATTTATAATTGGTTCCCCTTGACCAAGTTGTTATAATAGCTATGATACTTATAGTGACTATCCAATGATATATAGTGAACTAAGAGTCATGGAATCTATATACTTTGTCTTTCCTATGGACCCATGTCTTTATGCCCCTATATTCTCATTCGGTGTTGAATCCTCATTTCCAAGTGTCTATCTTCATGAAGGATGGTTCCAAACTCATCTGTGATTGAAGTTTGTTTTATCATTGAGAATTATTCCTCACCTATTTCTCATTAATTTCGTGTTCCCTATGTATTTTTCTAATATATTGAGTCCTTCATTCTCAATCTCTCCATTTGTTTTGCCTCCCCTCTGACTAGGTCTTCTCACATTATGATCTATTATGCCATGGTATTTTATGCCATGTTTTTTCCATACCATGATTGTTCCATGTCAATACCAAAATACTTATCCAAAATTTGGGGTCTAATATCACCCCACAATATGCTCTTAGTTTGTCTCAGACTAAGCACCAGTCTCAAACTCAACCAAAAATTTAGGATGAACTTGTTTGATTTGATTTCTAACACCTTCCCAATGTGACAAGGTGTCAAGAATTTTTTTTTTATTTACTTGATTTTTATTTTCAACTTTTTGGCCTCCTTAGGTTAATCATAACACTCACTTTATTTATTCACCAATTACTCAAGGGATGTGGAAGCATCCTTTTGAACCTCTTTAAGCACAATGACCTCATTCATAACCTATCCTTGGAATATCACAAAGTTGGAATTTATTTGTTATTGATGCATGTTTATTATTTATTCCATATTTTCAAAAAATTTAATTGCCTTAGTGTGATTAGTGTGGTATTTTACTAATAGGGTAGCATCAACCAATTGATGATGTTGAATCTCTTATGCGTAGAGTCGAGCTTCCAAAATTTTACTAAGCTATGCCAACTTCTCAAAAATCCCATTTAGGATGGGGATCACTTCCCTAACTCATTTCAAGGAATGATTTCATACCCCCACTACTTCAACAAACTACTCAACTACCCATATTGTTTCATTTCTTGGCATGGGTTATTCTTTACATTGATTTAATAAGAGATCCACAAAGGTATCTAGCATGTCAATAGCCTCTCCCTTTAAAGGGACCCCATCTTATAGAACTGGGTCTTGGCTCAAAATAGCCTTGCATAAGTTCAATGTTTTAAATTTGATTATTTTTGCAACTTCTAACTGACATTTCATCTTAGCTACTTCCTCTTTGAGCTTCACCTGGGTGATGACTTCTTTATCAAAAATTTCCACCACCTTGCCATGTTTTTTTTAGCTTGGCCCACATCAGATTCTTCAAATGCATTTTGTTGTGATAATTTAAAGGCCATTTTTAAGAGTGTTGTGGTAGTTTATAGAGGAGAAGATTGTCAGGAATTGACCCAAAGAGGTGTGGGAAGTGTTGTCACTCATGAATCAAATACTAGGATATCAAGATGTATCTCAAAATGAGATTCCTCATCGTACATGTCAAGGAAATATGACATCTAACATTGGGTGTGTACATAGGCAACTTTTGGATCAAAATGGGAATATAAATAAGGGATGCCTATATGGTATTGGGTGCATAGGTTGGTGGTTACATCGGGCCTAGGTGGTTGGACCATGGTGTCAGTAGGTTGTTTCCTTTTATTGGGATCCTACTCAAGTATCTTGATATCCATGTCTTATTCCAAGGAAGTGGTACTGATGTCCATGCAATTCAGTTCTTCTACTTTTGAGCCACCCCTCTCCTCAACAAGTGGATTTTCAATGCCCAAATATGCCTCTTTAAGTATTTGGTGGTGAAGCCTTTAATAGTGAATCCCTTAGAGGTAAAGACCTTAGTGGTGGTGCCTGGGTAGTCTTTTGACTTTTTAGTGTTCTATTTATGAAATTGTGCTAGCATCATGCCTAGTATGCTTCTTCTTATCGAGTGGTGGCACTAGAGGAAGATTATATTTCTCATGATCTACACTTCCTGAATATTTATTTCTAGGTTTCATCATATAAAAGAGATTATGAATTGAATTCCCAACCAAGGTTAGATGAACCTTTATGTCATTTTTGTTTGTCTCATGCTTTTCTCTATATGGTTGATTTACAGGATATCCATATATTTTGTGAAGAGTTTGAATCTTCAAGTCAATTATTTCCACTTCAAGTGTTATCAACTATGTATAATATATGTAGTTGATAGAGTTTACAAAGTACTATGCCATGAAATCATGAGGTAGATTCAACCAAGCAAAGAGATCTCTAGATGGGGCCATCAAGAATGTGCATGACAGAAAAGTTTTGATTGACATCAAATTTGGCTTGTTCACCAACCTAGGTAGGTAAGTCATTTATATAATTCCATTCATTCCCAAAGGCTTCCTTCATACCATCATACCATGACTTCATCTTAAGCTTTAAATTTAAAGGAATATGGCTAGGGCATGTGAATGCCTTGTAGCACTCTATAGGGGACTTATTCTTAGGTGGGTATAGCCATTTCAATTCTCTAGAGGTGTAATTAGGTACACTAATTTCATCGAACACCATTATAAAAAGGAATACACCCCATGAGAACCTATGGTTAGGTATCTAGTGATCCTTATTCATGTATATTATAATCTTATTGGTAAAATACATTTCCTAGTGATACTTTAAACCCTAAATAACCAGTGAGCAATAGGTGGCCCAATCCACCTCCTTCCATCTATCACTACTGTCAACTTTTGTCATGATGATGCATGTAGATACTCAGAGGGAGAGATCCTAAAAATTCTTTATATGCATGAAGTGGCCCTATTTTTGGTATTCCAACATTGTGGTAGTCTTTTTTTATTTCTATTGATTCTTATAAATAAAATTCAAGGTTTAAACTAGAGTACTGCAACCCTGATACCTTGTTGATTCTTTCAGCTATGATTTTCATCTCGCACCCAAAATAGTAGATATAGTCCTCATGCACACACAAAATTAGAAACTTGGCCACCTCTATAGATTTTTCAAAATAGGGGAGGTTGAAAAGTTGGAAGAGCCTTGTATAGTCCAAGTCATTGAATATTTTAAAATCAGACATCAATTCACTCTTGGTTTTTTGGTACTAACCTCTATAATCATTTTAAAGATCAACCTTGTTTCCATGTTAGTGGTGGTTATAGTCTAGGATAGTGCAAGTGGTCACACTTGATACCTAGTTATCCATATACATCACTATTTCTAGGTACTACATCTCCATGATTAATAAGGGTGGAGGTGGGTACTTGGGATTTCTTAGTAGTTTGGTGCATCATCCCTTTTCCTTCACCTTCTGCATGCTCACCTTGTTCCTTAGGTTTTTACTCCCTGATTAACATTATTTCATCACTAACACTTAGTTTTTATTCTTATGGAATTATTGGTAATGGATCACTTTGTTATTCCTTTTTATTATGTCATCCAATGTTCTTAAATGAATACATGTTTGTTGTTGTAGGTGTCTCAAATCTCTTATTTCAACACCCATTAATAGTGGCTCAGACCTCTACAACTTATAATTCAAGAATTCCTCTACATTATTTTAGTCTAACTAGATTTGGCTATTCCTTTAGGTAAAAATGCACTCTTAATGATCAATGTACAATTGGAAATTGATATTCTACACTTGACTTGAAATCAGCTAATTTTTTTTATTCACTCTTTAGCTATGTAAAATCACAATCGTAGTAATGATAAAATGTAAAATGAACCACTCAATGTCTTTTTTATAGGTTTGAGGGGGTAACTTGCATTTACTATCCCCCCTTTTGACCATAAATTCACATAATAAATTTTATTAACAGTATTGCCATGACATGATGTTGGCACACTTGCCATTACCATTACTTCTTTGTATTAATTGCATGTCTTGTCCAACACTTTTCTCAAAGTTCTTGATAGTTATAGGAACATTTTAATATTCATACCCAAAGAATATTCACACCATAGGTGGGAATCATTACATACCTAAATAAGATTATGGTTACACACCACATCCTACATAGTCTTTATCCTTGTACACCATTGTTTATGCACCTCTACGTCCATACATATCCCTATAGACCATTTCATAGCATTTATATGTAACACCGCTTACCCCACACTAAACATGCTTCATGTTATTCCATGAGAAAATAAGTATCAAGTTGTAAAAGAATACAAAATATAAAAAGGGTTGTGAAACTAAGGCATTTATTTATTAAAAATAAAAAACCTAAACTAATGGCATATGCCTTATTAGTATAATTAACAAAAACTTAAGCTAAAAAATATGACCATAAATGATTGTAATGACTAGGAATAAATTGGCCATCCAATCATTTCAAATGACATGTGATGGTAGGATAAATATTGTGAACAATAAATGGACCATCCTAGTGAACATGGAGCTTCCCAGAATGGCATGCAAACTTGGAGTCATAGAGAAAGACTTACATACTTTGTATAAATGTCTTATATTTGAGATGAAGCTCATGCCATGCCTTCTATTTGCATTTATCCACATCTTGAATCCAATGAGAAAGAAAATGAGATTCGTCTAATTATAATAAGGCATCTAAGCATGATTTTAACAATAGTTCATCATTTATCCATCCAACATGCACAATATGAAGAGAGGGAACCAATAATTTAATTATAAGAATCTCTTATGTTCTTAATACATGATTGAACAATGTAATTTTTTTGAGGTGCTTATAAGTTATTTAATAGGCCCAAATAACTATAGACACTTGATCATCCCATTTGATGCATCCAATATTACATATTTTTATGAGAGTTGTTCCCAACATTTAGTTGAACCCTTCAAAAATGCCATTTTTGTGGGGATGATATGGTGTGGTCTTCTGATGGGCAATCATAAATTTAGCTAAGAATAACCAGATAGTCTCATTGAATAAGTACATACCATAGTCACTATTAAAACTCATTAGACATTTAAACCTTGTAATAATATGTTCCTAGATGAAATGCACTATAATTACCATAGTACAATCCTATGTTGGCATAACTTCATCCTAGTGTGTGAGATAATTGGTTATTGTGATGACATAATGTGAACCAGTACACCATTTGGTTAGGTTTATGGGGCCAACAAAGTCAATGGCCTATTTCTCAAATGGTTCCTGTGATTGCATAGGATGTAATGGAATTCCATCCCAGTAATTTGGTTTCCCCATACACTGACAAATATCACATTGACATGCATGCAACTTTGCATCTTGGAAAAGTGTAGGCCACCTTAAAATAGCTAACAAAACTTTGTGTACAGTAGCTTAACCTACATAATGTCATCTAAAAATACCTTTATGGACTTTATGGAGCACATCAAGGTGCTCGTGTTTCATGACACATCATCAAAATACTTCATCTCAACCAAGCTTATATAGGTTAAATCTAATGAGTTGGAATGGTGCAATGTGAATAACTAGTTGCTTTTTAGCCTACATATTTAAATGATATGGAGTTGTGATAGTAGTTAATATGGCTGATATGTATTCTAAATCTTCAAAAACACATGAGATGTAAAATATTTTCATGTCAATCAGGTCATCTTCAATGGCATGTGTCTATTCATCGAAATCAATTCTTAAGATATGCTCAGGACCATAATTGGTCTTATTAGGTTTGCCCATGATAGAAAACTAGAATTCTTTGAATAACATGATCTAGTGATAAATGTGACCATGCAAAATGGGTTTATTAACCAAACACTTCAATGATTCATGGTCTGGATAGAACACAAAAGGAGTCTCCAATAGATATTATAGAAAAATAGAGTATAAACCATAAGAGTGCCTCATTCTCCATGGTGGTATAGTTTCTATTAGCTGAAGTAAGATTTATACTTTCAAAGTAAATAGGGTGATCTAGATTACCCTCTTTAGGTAACAAGTATCTCACTAATGGATATACCAAAATCATCAACATGGACATATAACACTTTAGTCTAATTAGTCAACTGAAGAATCAATGCAGTGATGAGCTTGTCTTTCAAGGATTAAATTTTTTTTTTGGCATGAGTGGGTCCAAATGAAGTGTTCATTGTGTCTTAAGATATTTGTAGAGTAAATTTTTACTCTACATTGTTTTTAAATTTTTAGTCGAATGCTGCAGTTTTGGTTTCCGCATACCTTGGTCATGGTGGTAAAAGTTTTGGAGCAGAGAGCGGGTTTATTTTTGCCTAAGTGTCAAAGCTAAGTGGAAGCTGCCAAGTGGCATAATCTAAGCATGGGTTCTCTTTCTCTTTTGTTTCCTTCATTTCATTTTTGCCTAAGTATTGTATTTGAGTAGAAACTGCCAAGTGTCACTTTCTAAAACATGGAGCCAGCCAGCTAGCATTGTTCGAGACACTTTTTGTAATTTTTAGGAAAGCCACAGATCATGCCATGTCTCTAATAATAGCTAAGAAAAATTCACCATGTGTCGACATTAATGTCTCATATCAACATCTGCATTTCATTTATTTTTTGGTGAAAGGGTTATAATAAGCTAAGCAACAGGAAGAAGTAGAAAGCACCAGGTGGCAATCATGGGAGGTCTTGGACTACTTTTGAAGGAGGGTGGAAGTCACCACATGTTGGCATCTGAGCTATAGTCAGTTCAATGCCTTGGTTCAACATTTTGGTTCAATACCTTGATTAATGTGTAAATGGTGTGCAGTGTTGAATTGTTGAACCAATGAACCATTTTGGTTCATCAGGCAACTCAAGGCAGTGCCCCAAAATCCAAAGGGGCCTGTACCCATTTAGAGGGTAGGAAAGTGTCGTTTCATTTTGTTTAAGTGCCAAAGAGTAACGGAGGCCACTAAGTGTCACTCTTCGAGTCCCCTTTCTACTCCATTTTTGAAAGTAGCGGAAGACACCACATACCCCTAGTAGGAGAAGCGAAAGATGCCATGTATCTTCCCAAGAAAAGTGAAGGCCACCACATGTCAACTTCCAAGAGACCATCTTCAAGATTCCTTGCCAAAAAAATATTGTGGTGGGTCCCAGGTGTTACTTCAAAGGTCTGTGGAAGTGCCAAGTGTCAACATGTGAAGACTGCCATGTGCATCCATCCCCTATTAAAAATTGCTCGAGCAAGGAACGCGGTGAGTTTTATTTTGTTAAAACTACTAAGTATCGAAGAAGCAAATTGTGATAGGTGTCGAAGGTAGAGCATTCCTAAGTAGAATATAGAGAAAATGGAAAATGCCACGTGTCTTTGATAAATTAGGCATAAAGTGCCAAGTGTCATTCTTTGGTGCCTTCAAAGTAATAAAGAGAATTTTTTGGGATTGACTAAGTGTCCTCTTCCATTTCAAAAAAATAGAGTGTTCGTGTATTTGTTACAACAAAGCAAGATGGAGGGAAACTCAGCAGGAGTTATTTTTGGTAGATGGAATAGTTCACTGGGTAGATTTTTGGAACCTACAAACATTAAAAGGCCCGTCTATTTGTCCCCTATAAACAGAGGTAGAATAGATGATTGAGCATCTAAGCAAGTGATGGAACAAGAAATTCAGGCATGAAAGGAGGTACTAGTCATGAATTGCCATGCTGCAGTCAAAGCAATTCTTGATAAGACTAGGATGCATCCAAGGCATTGAAAGAGCTGTTTATTTGTCCCCCGTGAGTTAAAGACTGAGTAGAATTGTGTGGGAAAGGTGTCATGAAGGAGACATTTGAGGCTATAAAAGAGGAGGATCAGTAAAAAGAAAAACGGGAGGAATTTCTATAGTTTTAGACTTTCTAGAGTTAGTGACTAAGAAGTATCATTTGATTTTGTCTCATTTTCTTGAGTTGTAAAGTTGATGTAACTGTGCATGTTTCTGTGCCTTTTATGTGGCTGAATGAATTAAGAAGATTGAACTCTATGCCTTGGTTGATATTATCTATGTCATTTTCAAAAATAGTCTATATTGTAGATTCTCTAGAGTTGTGATTAGGAATGTCATTTGCTTTTGTCTCATTTTCTTGAATCAAAAGTTCTACATAACTGTACATGTTTTTGTGCCTCTTATGTGATTGGAAGATTTTTATAAGAAGATTGAACCCTATGCCTTTGTTGACATTCTCTATATCTCAGCAAAAGAAGTCCCTGTTGTGAGCCCCTATTTCTATTATTTCGATCTTTTACATTGATCATGCACTTGTCTGCTCTTAAATGTAATTGAATCCTACATATAGTCTCATTGTGCTTAGGTTAGGATTAGGATTACACTCAGACACATCACCATAGTTAGGTTTCAATTCCTACATTTGCATTTATATTTAATCTCCTATCCCTTTTCCCCAAACACTTGATACAAAAGAAGAGACCAGCTTCTCTAAAATCTAGAGGTTGTTTCAAGTCGCAATATCCCACAGCTTGAAACTTCCCATTGTTGATTGATTAGAATCAAGCAAAATTTTTGCCATCAAAAATATCCTCTAATGGTGTTGACATCCTTGTATAAACCTAGATAAATATATTATAGTACCTATTATGACCTAGAAAGGAATGAACCTCTTGTTGGGTAGTTGGTGCTGACAGAGAGAGGATGATGACAATCTTAGTGGCGTCCACCAGAAGTCCATCTTGACATATAATGTGATAAAGGAGAATGTTAAAAAGAATAGAAAAAAGATATTTAATTTGAGATAAATTTGAAGTGTTCAATGACATTGAAGCATAAGCCTAAGCCTAAGATTGGAATAATGATCTTTCACTAAGTTGTATACTATCCAATAATCTAAATAAACTTGAAATAACTTAGGGATGAAGTATTCAAAGGCCTCAATGACTATTATAAAAAATAAAGTGAGTGCATTCTTTAACCTGAATGGCATGATGGTATACACAAAAAACCTCCACTTAATGGTAAATTTAGTCTTATGTCTATCCTACTTGATGATCTGGACTTGATGGTATCCTAAAAACCCATCTATGAAGGTGTAAATTTCACATCCGATGACACCTTAAAGGATTTTTTTAGTAAAAGGCATCAAGAAAGGATCAATAATGCAAGATGCATTAGTATCTAGTAATATACACAAATTCTAATGCACCAATGTTTTTTTATGCTTATCACCATGGGGCACCCCTATGAGTAACCTGTAATCAACAAACACTAACTAGATCTGATACAACCTGTTAGTAAACCCAACCAAAAGCTCTGATACCAACTGTTAGGATCCAACTCCACCAATAAGAGTATATATGGTTACCTTGTATTAGCAACTAAACACAGAATTATGCCAGAATGAACAAGTAGCTAGAATTCATAAATAGCACAGAATATGAGAGACAATACACTATCGTGTATTAATACTCAACTAGAAAGAAAATACAATAAAGAAGATGCCACTTCTTCTCCATACCTATCAGAAGCTTCCCACACTTCTAGTGTACACAGTAATTCTCAATCAAGAGTTCACTCTCCTACCAAAAATGGTCCCAACACACAACTCAAACACAAAGTTGGTGTTCACCTCTCCAACTAGTCAGTAATAACCCTGCCAGTACACCAAGTACTCAAAGTACTTCAAGTAGATCTCCCATAAGCTTACAACAACTTGCAACTCAAATGATCTTACTTAGAAGGATCTCTTCCTTTCCTTGAATCCTTGATCCTTGATTACAATACATGCCAATGGGTCTATAAATAGCTCCCATACTAAACAATAACTTAGACTTCTAATTTACAATAATTAGAAATGCAGCTTGAGACTATAATTAGCCCTTAACATGCAAACACTTGGTTCAACGAACTAACTGTCTGTGCAACGAATAGTTATAGAATTGCCACAGGTGACTGACATCAGTGCTTATCTGTCTAGAGGTGACTGACGTCGGCTAACCTGCTGCCAATGTTGATTGCCCTTCTACACTGTAGATGACCGACGTCGGTCCTACTGCCGACACCGGTATCCTTGGAACTCAGCAACCTCCTCCATGTCTGCAACGGTTAAAGCTTTTAGCTCCACAACCTAACAGGGGCTGACCCACTTACACTCATCGATAGGAGTAATAATTCCTATGCATAACATATTATCAATTTATTTTTTAAATTAGTACATGATTTTGGAATCATTTGATAGGGTCATTTCCTGACTAGGCAAACACCTTCAACTAGTTTGATATGCATTTTACCCAAGGATGAGTGAACACCCTTCATCTAACTATAATTATTGGGAAATACATCTTGATATTCCTTTAATATCTCAAACACTTTGGAAATCTCAAGATCAGACCAATAATTACCCACAATAGCCATCTTTTGTGTGTTATATGTGTCAACATTTTGTTGTATGGTTTGAAGTGGTTCTAAGTACAAGTGCTATGTATTAGGAACTATATCATGAATAATTCTAGTGCTGCACTCTATGGGTAAATCCAAATGATTGGTCAATGGGTTAGGTAGATCAAATCCTTCAGCTTCATCAACTTAGAACATAAGTTTTTGCCTACCTTTTCAAATTTCTTCACATAGTGTATGATTAATAATAGGTTCTATCATGAAGGAAGATTAATAAATTGGATCATAGAAAATGACCAATCCTTATTCCATCATACCATGCATGTTTCATATCCTATCTTTGATGGGACTAGGGTCACTAATAAATTTTTGATGCATTGTTTATAGTGTAAGGCATAAATCCAACTTTGGGGACAAATAAGATAATGCTAAGACCATGTTATTTTTTAACAAATGCTAGAAATGGTACCTATATGGTGATCCTTATGAACATACCATGATATGGCCCGAGTATGTAATATGTAATAAAATGAAAGAACCCATAGATATTATTATAAGAAAGATTCATCAGCTAACCACATTTCCTTGTAAGATTCTAGTTGTGGTTCTGGTGCTCAAACTCAACTATAGTTGATAGTGCTTTGTACATGGTTATCATGATGGAATCGATGATGTAAGTCATAGAATACTTGGTCCCAATGAAGGAGGTGATCATGATGAGTTTTTCACCATCTCATTATTGTGCCATCAAGAAGGTAAACTAGTGAGTGTAAATGATCAACATTAGAGCTGTAAAAGGTCTCCAGTCACTGGACAAAATCATGAACTTCCATTTTCCTAGGAAACCATAGAGCTTAAATAAGTATTTCAAGTGATGTATCCATAATTGGTCCTCACATGAATTTTCCATTAACAATATGAAAAAATCTATGTCACTTAAAGTATTGGCATGGAATGTCTTCACAAATTCTAATGGCACCACACGTTCTCCTAGTAAGGTTGTAGTTACCTTGGGCCCAACAATCACATGCATTACTCTTAGTATCAAAGAGGGACTATGTATCAATACATCAAAGGATTCCATTGGGAGTAGGATCATGATGCTAACTACCTATAAATTTGATTTTGTATATGTAATTAATATCCTTAGTCATGCTAATAGGTTAAACATATAGGGGCATATGTGTGCTTGGTCTAATAGGATGATGATGCATTCAATATTGTCAAAGAGGATATATCTCTTCTTGAAAATTAAATTGACATTTTTAGCAAAGCACCAAGGATGACCCAATAAGGTTATAAATTCATCAACCTCAACCAATTCGATAACTTTAAAGTTAGATTTGAAAGGTACCCTGAGGATATCTATAGTTTCATTTTTAATAATGTTAATTAACATAGCACATATCTTATTGGCCATGAATGATACTTGAAGTGAGGGTTGTAAAGTTTTGTTATCCATTTTTATCCATGTATCCTTGTGAGGACATTGACCTTAGTGCTAGTGTTGGATAAAATGTCTTAGATCACCCATCCATCAATGGTAGCATTCACCAATATTTTTGTATCCTATTATGGGATAAGAATAACATGAGTATCTTGTCATCGAGCATGGTTTAATCGATGATGTTTAGTTATCCTTGGAATCTAATGTTTAATATAATTAATTCAATTTAGGATAATATATGTTTTCAACATGCACTTACAAATATCTTGTAAGTCATCTTGTGTTGCTTCTTCATGTTCAATGGCCTTATACATATCAACACATTAGGGGGCATCACGGTCCTTGAGAAATTTAATTTCCCATTGTAACTGACATACCAAAGTCAGTATTTTGGAACACTTATTTATATTTTTAAGCATTAATATACCTAGTTGTATGGGGATCTTTGAATTATAACATTCAATGGGTGAAAGAGATCTAGACTGGGACTATCCACCACTTCTCATTGTGATATTAACCTATTAGGTTTTCAGAGTGATAGAGCACATTTTATAGTATGGATTATCAATGTGTATCATACTATCACCCTTTTCATTTCTTTTTAATTTGATGGTTGTGTAAAAATTAGGGTATTCCTCCAACCAATGCTCCTTTTTACAAAAAGCACATGTTGAATAGACCGAACAATTTTTCTAGTAGTGATCTAGAGACCCACATTTATATCACATATATAGTGTAAAACTTCCACCTCCTCATCCCCATCCTTAACCTCATCTATGATATCCACCATTATTTTGATTTAAAATAAAATATTGATGCATACAACACATGTGCACCTCATGTATATCGCTAATTAAATGATAGTGATTAGTGTTATGGGTATATACATCGTATATCTTATAGTAGTAAGATATTTTAGATTATGTGTAATTTTTTAATAAAGGACAAGAATGAACATCATGATATTCATGTCAAATTTCATAAGACTACTTTAGAATAGCATGGATGTTCTTATGAGGACAATTATTTCTATTATGACCCTTAGACTCACAATCAATACACCATAGATCGCTACGAGTGTCATGATAATTGTTTGTAGTCAACTTTTCTAATTGTGATGTTATTAAAGCTATTTGAGATTTTATAAAGGATTGATTCTAGTATTAATGATACCAATATATTTAGTATGGAGGGTAGCTTCCAAGGCCTTGCATGGGCTGGTAAAGTTTCTTAGACATTTTTTGTCAAAAAGGAAGCAACAAACCTCCCAAAAACCACTAGGCATGTTAAACAACATTAATATTAAATGATAGATTAGATATGAGTGTCTTTAATTTTGCATCATACTCATGCACACTTTCAATTAAATCTTGTTTTATATCCTTTAGCACAACAATACTTTATTTCTCAAATTTTGGAATATCAAACTCTCGAAGAAATTTTGTCTTGAGTTGGTCATAATCAATTACTATTATTGAGAATCATACTTCCTATACCATTTATGTGATCTTTCTAGAAGTGTGGATGTAAATTATTTTATGTACCCCTCAGAAGATGTTATGCTACGTGTTCTCTAGATAATTTCACACTTATGAACATATTCTGTGGTGTTCTCCATATCTTGATATTTTGATAAATGAAGTGTCATTTCATAATACATAGTAGGTGGTTAAGGTAATTGCAATGATGGATGATAATTACTTTCAAGTCCTATTCTTGGGGGGAAGTCCACCAATTCCTCCTACTACACCTCCTAGTTCACCAGTCATTCCGCCACGTAGTCCACCTCCCACACCTTTGACAACAATTAAGATACCTAAGATTTTAGGTGTAATAATAAGTTGGTTTATTATACTTGGGCTATTACTCTACCCACTACTTATATCGGGTTTACCAGGCATACTAAGTTGGGCCATGAAACTATCTTGAATAGGAAAAGAAAGAGTTAATACATTATATTCTACAACTTGCTCAACTAAAGGTTATCTTACAAAGTTAGTATCTAAATCTATGTTATTGGTATCCCAATTATGTATGATTAATTTATTGAGATCAAAATCATGATCTCGCACTATGGTTGGGGAATTGGGTTGGTTTATTTTGGGTTCTTCAGTCTGCACTACTTGGCTAATTTATCTTGCATATAAAAAAGTTGATGTTGGTCATGGTATGAAAGTTGGTGAGTTTGCCTTGTGCTCTTTCACTTCCCTCTGGATCCTAACAACACTTCTTGAGTCCTCCCATCCCCTTCCTATTTTTCTTCCACTTATAATCCTTTGTTGAGCTTCATCATATTTGTACTTTCACAACTCTCACTAACCGAATATCATTCTAAACCAACAATCCTTCATAAACACCATTGCATTCCCCTCCCAATAATGTTAATCATGAAAGGATTAGTTTATCGCTCCATAGGCAAAACTTAAAGTCTAGAGTAAATAAATAACTTCTTCACTTCTAGTGGGAAATACCTAATATAATGACCACATGGTTCTTTGGGAAACTAGAATTTGCTTCTTCTAGAAAGGAGTAAGTGGTTACAATGTACTCTAAGATGTAGTTATTCAACACCACTCTCCACCATATATTAATATGTCATGTCCATGGTACTGAAAAATGTGCTAAATCCATTTAGCATTCTATCATCCAAGTTGTCCTTCACCCAAAATTTCTTCACTGGTCTTGAGCACAGGCTAAGATCTAAGCATGAAAATGAATAGGGACTTACACAAATAATGTTTCATAGAAGGAGATATAGATATGTTTTCAAACCATGTGCTTGAAGAAACTCTTGGTTCAAGATATGGGATTTTAAATTTATCTTTGACCCTAATAAGCCATCATTCAATATTTTTGAGAGATAATTGCTTGATCATTTTACATAACTATGCAACAAGTGCTACAAGTCCTAAAAATGGAACCAAAATGTTGGTTTTATTTTTTATCTAGACCTTTCCCTAGGTGCATTGAAGTAACTAGCTACCAACAAGCTAATGCACTAGAATTTCATTCAACACTGATCTTTTTTGCACTCACCCAAAGCATGTAACAAGAAATTAGTTCCCATGGGATTTTTCACATGGTAATATCCTCATCATATGTTAGTGCGTGATCATACATCTTAATTAATGACTAAATATAAAAATAATTACATAGTTATGGACCTAGTTTTAATTAAGTAAATAAACATGATTATGATAAAAATTTCCATGAGATTCAGAGTATGCACTGCACATATTTAGATAACATATATTCTAATCATTATATCCAAATAAGAACCATACGTTACATAATATATGTGTTAACAACTTAGTGATACATCTTAATTAATAATTGTAGTGAAATATCATGATTACAATGATTTATATGATTCTTCTATTTACCAGCATCAATCATTATACAATGTCAATGTTTAACAACATTATAAATATCTAAAAAGGGGTATTTATACTTGGTTCTCCCTGACCAAGTTGTTATAATAGTTATGATACTTCTACTTACTATCCAATGATCTCTAGTGAACTAAGATTTTTGATAGTCTTCAACTTTATTTTTTCTATAGACCTAAGCCTTTACACCCCTATATTCCCATTCAGTGTTCGATCCTCATTACCAAGTGTCTATATTTGTGTGGGCCAGTGCCAAACTTATGTGTGATTTAAGTCTATTATGTCCTTGATAATCTATCCTCAACTATTTACCACTTCCTTTACTCTCCCCAAGTCTTTTATTGATATATCAAGTCCTCTATTCTCAAATTTTCCATTTTCTATGCCTCCCCTCTAACTGGGTCTTCTGACATCATGATCTATTGTGCCATGGTATTTTTCACTAGTTTGTTCTATGCCAATACCAAAATACTTGTCCAAAATTTAGGGTCCAACAAGAGTACATAGAATTTGGCATGAAAATATATGGCAAGTAAAGTTAGACTAAAAATCTATAAGTTTTGTGTGTATTATTTGGTCCCAAGTATGGCTAACAAAATGGCACAATCATGTCAATTAAATCCAAACTACCTAGTCTTTTATGTAATGGTCTATTCCTTTCATAATGAATTCATATATATAATTCTTAGTGAATTCTGATATCTGCCTACTGCATGACCTAGGTACCTATTGGTATGGTCAATCTAACCACTCACCACTGTCCCATCTAATGGTTTACCCAATTTATATACCCCACTATGGATTCAGGTTGGAATGATGCTGAGAGATGAAGTCCCAGTTTAACACATCCATAAATAACTCATGGGAGGCAATGAACTCCTACCCATAATCTAAATGTATAAAAGGAAATAAATGAAAATAGAAAGCCTTTAGAGGTTGATTTTAAATCACCCAAGTCACTTGGAGCTTGGGGAAAGCATACATGATATTCTTTCCAACACAACTTTACAAACAACAAAAATAAACCAAATTCTTTTGGTCACTCGATTTCCCTAAAGGGGATAGAGGGAGAGAATACACGCTAAATTTTATGTTTTCCAAAATCAAAGAAGCTTATCTAAGCAATCTAAAACTAGTTTAAAAAATAAACAAGAATTGAAAAAGGTCTTAGGAGCTCTAACTAAAGATGTAGATTCTTTTTAATAACACTAAATAAAAATGTGTTTAAATACTTTGGCCCCTTGGCTGTGTTTGCACTTGTAAAAAAAGCTTGGAAATGATAAAAAATAATTTTGTAACTAAATTTTAATCACCTTAGCCAAATGTGAATGAGTTTTAATCTTTGCTATAAAATTTGACTTTGAAAAATGAGAAATTGATTAAAAACACCCAAACTTCCTTTTTGGCTTAATTCTCTATAAACAAGGTTAGTGGATTAATTTGTCCTTTAAACCAAGGTGAAAATTTTCAATTTAGATCAATCAAATACAAATTTTATCTCTTTGGAATGATTTTGAAATTATGCAGTAAACTATGAACTATGAAATTATTCACGCATAAAAACACAAAAAAACCTGAATGCAATAAAGACTTACAGTGGTTAATTTAGTGGCTCTAAAATGATTTATCAACTCATTTTGATGATTTTGCTACTTAGGTGAATGATTTCAAAATTTAGGAAATGATTTCACACCTCTGAAAAACCTACATAAAAAATATATAACATAGAAAGCAATGCTTTTACTATTTTAAAGTGATTTCACAATTAGAAAATCATTTCACATACTTGGATGATGATTTTTCAACCTAAAAATGTAATTTCACTACTCAGTAATGCAATTTCGTTACTAGAAATGATGATTTTGTAGCTAAAATAGACAATTTTACAAATGTTAAATAATTTTACAATTAACCCAAAATGGAAAGAGGAAGACTCATTTTATTATAGGATGAATTCATGGTTTTGCTCAATGATTTAACTATTTTAAGCCTAATTTAATGATTTCTTAGGTCCAAGGTCAAACCAAGATGATTTCATTATTTATTGAGATGATTTCATAGATTTGATCATCGATTTCATGGTTTACCTCACTAAATTCATAGTTACACAATCACTATTAGAGTTGGTTCTCATGTTTTTAGGTTCTATTGATAGTTTTTGTCTATTTCCTAGTTTGTCCTTTTGTGGATTTATCCCACATTGATTAGTTTGAATTACTTCTTGTTTTTTCTTGCCTATATATGCAAGGCTTCTCGTTTATAACAAAGATAAGTTATTTTATGGATATCATATGATATTGCCTTTATCTTTACATATCATCTTTGGAGCTCTTACAACTCTTCTTATGATGTTTTTATTGTTAATGCTTTATAACTTGGGCTTAGAATGATCTTGTCGATGTTTATTTCACAATATCAGAATGAGAGGTGTTGCAACTATCTATTTACAAGTTTGATGTTGTAAAGGTTTATCTATTTATCAAAATTTATTCTTGGTGAATTGGAGGTGTTTTGTATGGATATTTGAGACTTTTTTATACATTGACATTTTTTTGGCTAAATTATAAAGTTTTTTTTCAAAAAATCATGATTATTTTACAGATCAATTTTCTCTTCACATAGGTGTCTAATTCAAAAAATTCTTTCACAGCTAGAAAAAACACTTCAAGAGGCTTCTATAAAGTGTTCATAACAGGGATTATAATTAGTATTGAAGGAGATATAGGGATCTTAATTTTACCCTTTGAATTTGATTTTTCATAATTTTTTAATGCGTGATTAAGAAAAAAATCAGATCTTGTATTTAAAGTGAAAAATCACCATGAAGGATTGATCTATGTCGAAGATTGTTATTTTCATTTGATTTTAATTTCATTCAAATTAAATTTTTTATATTTGGTAGAAATAATTTAATTTCTCTCCAACCATTTAATTTTTATGCAATATTTACTTATTTGACTGATTTTAATGATGAAAAACTTGTAAAAACTATAACTTTAAACTGTGACTCAAAATCAAATACTTTTTAAAAAAAAATGTATGTTTTTATTCTCCATCCATTGGATTCAATTATATTGTAAAATTCACTAAATTCTAGAGTGCCAAATTTGGGGTGCCTTACAATGTTTTAGGGGTGTTCATTATTTTCATCAGGGGACATTAAATTGTCACTGGAGGATTTGTTTTTTTGAGAGGCTTCTTTTTCTTCTTCTTGATTTTCTCCCTATTTTTTGACAATTGATTAATATTTAGTTGATACCCTCAACACCTACAACTAAATTATTTATAAGATCAAAATGTGGATACACTTACAACAAAAAGGTGTGTGGAGTCTTATGCTTGGTGACATTCCACACTTTATAGATGATGAAGTTTTTGATTGTATTGCAACCATGCAAGATGAGGCTCTTTGTTTGATTCTCATCCATGTTTTAGATAGTTTACAATGCTATGCCACATATTCCACAATGCCAAAATAATATTGAGATGCTATTGTAGCCTTATTTGAGAAGGATACTGAGTCTTATGGGTCTTTTGCACCATCTTTTACTTCACCTCTTTCGGTTCCAATTCCTTCTCCTCCTATTAGCGAGGAATTATATTTTGATGATAACACTGATGTTGTTTAATATTTGAGTCTTGATAGTGACATGGGTGATGAACTATTGTCACTTCCTTATTCTCTTCCTACTAATGATTCACTCGTAACTAGTGACATGAATCATGAATCCTCTTCATTTTGTGAGGACATACTTCCTGATGGTGATCTAGATGACGCATTTTTACCTCCTACATATCTCACTATTCAACCTTATTCATTTGTTAGTAATGGCTTATATTTTTATGATGGTTTACTTTAGGTAGGTATTACTCATATAATTTGTACTTTTATTCATTTCATTGATTGAGAGGACATGACTCTTGAGGATGTGGCACATCCACCATCACTTTTGGAGATCATGGATGAGACATGATCATGAATTATTGAGTATGACTTTTATTGTCCACAATTTTTTTTTTCATCGCCTACTCTTTTTTGTGAGGATATGTGTTTTTATGGTGATTTTCATGAGGAACATATTATTATTGCACATTTTGATTTGGATCTTGTTAATACTCATACTACTACATTTTTTATTTGTCTCACTTTGGATCCACCTACTTATATGTTCAGTTCCTTTGAGAAACATACTCTTGGATCTATGGGATACACTCATGGGGGTCTTGGTAGACTATTAAAAGGTATTTTATCTCCTGTTGGCATCAATATTTCTACAATTGATGTATATTTGGAACATATTATTCATAACACTCAGGAGGAAGATAAATTAATGGTAAGAACATTTTATTTTTGGGACTATCTCACCACCTATGTAGATGGTTCCTTAGATATTACAATGGTTAATTTAGTGGCTCTAGAATTATTTATCAACTCATTTTGATGATTTTGCTACTTAGGTGAATGATTTCAAAATTTAGGCAATGATTTCAAACCTCTGAAAAACCTACATAAAAAAATATATAACATAGAAAGCAATGCTTTTACTATTTTATAGTGATTTCATAATTAGAAAATCATTTCACATACTTGGATGATGATTTTTCAACCTAAAAATGTAATTTCACTACTCAGTAATGCAATTTCATTACTAGAAATGATGATTTTGTAGCTAAAATAGACAATTTTGCAAATGTTAAATAATTTTACAATTAACCCAAAAAGGAAAGAGGAAGACTCATTTTATTATAGGATGAATTCATGGTTTTGCTCAATGATTTCACTATTTTAAGCCTAATTTAATGATTTCTTAGGTCCAAGGTCAAACCAAGATGATTTCATTATTTATTGAGATGATTTCATAGATTTGATCATCGATTTCATGGTTTACCTCACTAAATTCATAGTTACACAATCACTATTAGAGTTGGTTCTCATGTTTTTAGGTTTTATTGATAGTTTTTGTCTATTTCCTAGTTTGTCCTTTTGTGGATTTATCCCACATTGATTAGTTTGAATTACTTCTTGTTTTTTCTTGCCTATATATGCAAGGCTTCTCGTTTATAACAAAGATAAGTTATTTTATGGATATTATATGATATTGCCTTTATCTTTACATATCATCTTTGGAGCTCTTACAACTCTTCTTTTGATGTTTTTATTTTTAATGCTTTATAACTTGGGCTTAGAATGATCTTGTCGATGTTCATTTCACAATATCAGAATGAGAGGTGTTGCAACTATCTATTTACAAGTTTGATGTTGTAAAGGTTTATCTATTTATCAAAATTTATTCTTGGTGAATTGGAGGTGTTTTGTATGGATATTTGAGATTTTTTTAGACATTGACATTTTTTTGGATAAATTATAAAGTTTTTTTCCAAAAATCATGATTATTTTATAGATCAATTTTCTCTTCACATAGGTGTCTAATTCAAAAAATTCTTTCATAGCTAGAAAAAGCACTTCAAGAGGCTTCTATAAAGTGGTCATAACAAGGATTATAATTAGTATCGAAGGAGATATAGGGATCTTAATTTGACCCTATGAATTTGATTTTTCATAATTTTTTAATGCGCGATTAAGAAAAAAATCAGATCTTGTATTTAAAGTGAAAAATTGGCATGAAAGATTGATCTCTGTCGAAGATTGTTATTTTCATTTGATTTTAATTTCATTAAAATTTGATTTTTTATATTTGGTAGAAATAATTTAATTTTTCTCCAACCATTTAATTTTTATGCAATATTTACTTATTTGACCGATTTTAATGATGAAAAACTTGTAAAAACTATAACTTTAAACTGTGACTCAAAATCAAGTACTTTTTTAAAAAAATGTATGTTTTTATTCTCCATCCATTGGATTCAATTATATTGTAAAATTCACTAAATTCTAAAGTGCCAAATTTGGGGTGCCTTACAATGTTTTAGGGGTGTTCATTATTTTCATCAGGGGACATTAAATTGTCACTGGAGGATTTGTTTTTTTGAGAGGCTTCTTTTTCTTCTTCTTGACTTTCTCCCTATTTTTTGACAATTGATTAATATTTAGTTGATACCCTCAACACCTACAACTAAATTATTTATAAGATCAAAATGTGGATACACTTACAACAAAAAGGTGTGTGTAGTCTTATGCTTGGTGACATTCCACACTTTATAGATGATGAAGTTTTTGATTGTATTGCAACCATGCAAGATGAGGCTCTTTGTTTGATTCTCATCCATGTTTTAGATAGTTTACAATGCTATGCCACATATTCCACAATGCCAAAATAATATTGAGATGCTATTGTAGCCTTATTTGAGAAGGATACTGAGTCTTATGGGTCTTTTGCACCATCTTTTACTTCACCTCTTTCGGTTCCAATTCCTTCTCCTCCTATTAGCGAGGAATTATATTTTGATAATAACACTGATGTTGTTTAATATTTGAGTCTTGATAGTGACATGGGTGATGAACTATTGTCACTTCCTTATTCTCTTCCTACTAATGATTCACTCGTAACTAGTGACATGAATCATGAATCCTCTTCATTTTGTGAGGACATACTTCCTGATGGTGATCTAGATGAGGCATTTTTACCTCCTACATATCTCACTATTCAACCTTATTCATTTGTTAGTAATGGCTTATATTTTTATGATGGTTTACTTGAGGTAGGTATTACTCATATAATTTTTACTTTTATTCATTTCATTGATTGAGAGGACATGACTCTTGAGGATGTGGCACATTCACCATCACTTTTGGAGATCATGAATGAGACATGATCATGAATTATTGAGGATGACTTTTATTGTGCCACAATTTTTTTCTCTCATCACCTACTCTTTTTTGTGAGGATATGTGTTTTGATGGTGATTTTCATGAGGAACATATTATTATTACACATTTTGATTTGGATCTTGTTAATACTCCTACTACTACATTTTTTGTTTGTCTCACTTTGGATCCGCATACTTATATGTTCATTTACTTTGAGAAACATAATCTTGGATCTATGGGATACACTCATGGGGGTCTTGGTATACTATTAAACGGTATTGTATCTCCTATTGGCATCAATATTTCTACAAGTGATGTGTCTTTGGGACATATTATTTGTAACACTCAGGAGGAAGATAAATTAATGGTAACAACATTTTATTTTTGGGACTATCTCACCACCTATGTATATGGTTCCTTAAATATTTTCCATCCATGCAAGATATATAGTACTAATCTTCATATGGGGTGAAAGAAGTTTTCGTTAGGGGGGATCCCACATGAAGTTGGATACACTCAAGGAGAAAGAGAACAATACAAGTAACTATCAATAAAATACAAGAAAATCATTATATACCTTCTTTGATATCAAGAGTTATATGTTGGCCATGGATGAATGTGATTGATTATGCGATCAAATAATCTTTGACAATGGTGTTCCTTGCATCATCTCTCCTTATCACCTTGGTAATGTTGGAGTTGGTCTTGTCTTTGGATTGGATCTCTTAATAAATGAGCATTATAATATTACATAAGAGGTATTTAAAGGTATTTTTGAATCATAACTTTACACCAAAAGAGCTTGTTGAACAATGGGTGAAGCCTTGTATTTATATCCTTTCAAATTAAATCTAACCAAAGTGCAGTTAGGTTAGATTTATTTATGGTTGAGTTTAGACTAATTCTAGTTGAGTTAAGGAGGGGACAAGTAATTAATATTTGGGATAGAAATCCCATTTATTAAGCATGAGTCTCCATTTATAAATTTAAACTTTAGGTGAGATATGTTAATTTTTTTGACTTTGAGAATGATGACATCATCATGACCTAATTTTTATCAAAATTTCCTTTCAAAAAATTTCATTTTCACTAATTTCACATGGTAATTTTGCTTAAGTATTTAATTTTTTTGCTTAGTTAATTCATTCTGCTTAGCTTTTTGTACTTAAAGAATTTTTTAAGTGCCCCACTTAATAGATCCAAAGGCCAAATTGTCAATTTTCTAGGTTTCAAGTTGATTGGAGATGAATTCATGAGAGGTTACTATTGCATACAAGATAATACCCAAAATAGGGATGACTTAACATAATTATGAGCATTAATGTCTGATGTACAAACAAATTTTGGACATTCAATGATTCCTAGGCTTAATTTACATAATTTGGTAGAAACAAATTTGAAGTTTGTGTTGTCTCCAAATCTTGCACCCTAGAAGGGGGTGTTAAGTCCTCTTCAAGATTTGGGTAACATTGGGAGATTTACAGGCATGTGGGTGTGCCTATAGGGGAAATAAACCTCTATATTTAAAGGGATAGCTCCCCGTATGTATCTCTATAGAACCACTTGTGTCTAAAATAATCTTCTTGAAGGGAAAAGAGTTATAAATTATAGAAAGGAAACCTATCTTAATAATGGTGATGCACCAATATTTTCTTCCACGTGAATGTCATATATTATTGCATAATACAGTAAAATTTAAAGACTCTTTTTCAATTTCTAGAGATTCTAACATGAATATTAGTAAAGAGGTGAGATGCATGAAAAAATATAAGGAGACTATATTGAAAGGATTATTTCACATTCAAGAATAGTTAAAATTATTACAATGGTTTCATAAACTTAAACACACTCTAGATGACCTGTTAGATCAAGAAATTTTCTCAGACATGAAGGACAAAGGATAAAAGAATGAAATAATCACTTTTTGTCAATATATGTCACTTGCACACTCAAAAAATTTTCAAAACTTGAAAGGGAAAAAGACTGTACTAATGCTTAAAGGTAGGATATCATTCTAGTAGGGCTTCACCGTACTCTATGTGGATTATTTATCACTAGCCAAGGGATGTATATATATAATGAATGAAGAGAGAGAAAGGAAATACTTTGGCACCAAGGAGAGAAATGAATTTGTTTGAAGTCACCATCCTTAGCTATAACCATCTTTACGAAAGATTCTAGCTCAAGCCATTTGGTTGATCCATGTTATCATAAGTTGTTACACATTTGGTCCTGCTCTCTTAAAGATATTCCTCCCATGTGCACACTTATTAGAATTAAGATATTCTTAGGCTGAGTCATGGAATCAAAGCATTTATCCACCTGTTACATATTTTTCCTTTCCATTCTATTTGGCTTTGTCCTTCTCCTTTAATTGGTCCTCAAGGAACGACTTAGATCTTAATTGATCAATGGTGATATGGGCTCTCTCATTATTTTGATAGATGAAGGATGTGAAACCTTGGATCTGATAATGAGTCCTTCATGTTTGAACACCAATGGCTAGTCAATCATTTTGATGTTGATGTCTATGGGCCCGTCATGGGATAGTTTAGTCCTAACGGCTAGTCCATCATCTTAAAGTTGACATCTGTCTACCCATCACTCTATCGACAAAATTAATTAATTAATTCTTCTTAAACATGTCATGAAGGTAATTTCCTTAAAATAATTCCCATGGAAATTTTCATCAGACATTTTGAATGGTCCATGCCTTTTTGGGCCCTTGGAGTATGGCTTGTCTGAAGGATTATTGTAGATAAAAAGTCTACAACAATTCCTTCAAAATTATTGAAATGGTCACCTCCTTTTGGAATGATCCCTTTGGGTTTGAAAAGTGTCCCTTTAGAAAAAAAATTGAAGGACATTTTGGAGGAGAGTGTCCCTTTAAAAAAATTCCAAAGGACACTTTGGAGGAAAAGTTTCCCTTTAAAAAAATTCTAACGGACACTTTAAAGAGAAAGTGTCCCTTCAAAAAAATTCACAAGGACATTTTGGAGGAGAGTGTCCCTTAAGAAAATTCTGAAGGACACTTTGGAGAGAGAGATGCCCTTTGGAAAAGTTCAAGGCATCCTTCGAAAATATTGTTTCAAAAAAAAAGTCTGAAACAATTCTTTCACAAAAGCTACGAAGGACAATCCTTCAGAAAAAGACAAAGGTAGAATTCCTTCAGACTTTTTTTTTGAGACAAAAAGTCTGAGACAAAAATACCAAAATAATTCCCTTGGGAGAAACAAGGAGATAATTCTTTCAGACTTTTTGTCTAAGACAAAAAGGTTGAAAGAATTCATTTGGGGAAAGACAAAGGGAGAATTCTTTCAAAAAAATTTGTCTGAGAAAAAAGGTTTGAGAGAATTCAAAACTTGGGAAAAAGACTGAAAAGACACCTTAAAAATGTTGAAAAAAGATCCAAAGAAAATAAGATAAAACAAACAATTGGTCTCATACAAGTGATTTTAAAATAGACAAGTGAACGCTGAACTTAGCCAAAGGAAGTTGCAAAATAAGGTATGTAATTTGGCTAACATTCTTGGTGATTTTGAGGGGAGGCATGTCTATTATGACAAAGAAAAATCACCTAAATCCTTCCATTGGACATGGAGTCATGCATAAGGCACTCAAAAAAACTTGAACAAGATTCTTAGCTTAAAACACATAAGCTAGATGATCAAACACACAAAGGCAAAGATGCATACCAAAGAAGAGGAAGGAAAGACACTTGTGCAATAATGCACTTAGGCAACACAACAACCAACCAAAAGGAAACATACATCTAAACTAGTATTTACAAAAATAAAAATAAGGACTAATATTAGAATTTCAAGTGTATCCCATTCACAGGGATAGGAAACTCTTCTCCATTCATTTTAAATAGCTAAAAGGAGTTTCTTTGCTTGCACTTGTTGATGATGTAAGGGCCACTCCAAAAAGTATCAAACTTTGTATGTCTACTTAGATTTTCCCTATTTTCATCCCATTTCAATACCAATTCACCCTCTTTGAAAACTCTTGCACTTGTTCTTTTGTCAAAAGATTTACTCATGAGTATTTGATGGTGTTCCATAATCTTGTGTGTGTCATCCCTTGCCTCTTGTAGCTACATCATTTCTATCAACATAACTTCCATTGGAGTGTTTTCAAGTAATTCCAAATGTTGTGCAAGTTATAGGGTAAGGATTTCTTGGGATATGGACAACCTGGCTTCTCTCCCATAAATAAGTACAAAGGGAGAGTTACCAATTGATTTCTTAGGAGTAATCCTATTTGCCTATAATTTTTTTTTCAAATTATTGTGTCAAGCTCTTTGATTGTTATCCAATGTTCTCTTAATGATCTTGATGAGGTTTTTATTGGTAGACTCATCCAATCCATTACCTTGAGGGTAATAATTAGATGAGGTACTCAAGTGAACTCCATTCCTACCTATCCAATCAAAAATTTTGGCACTTATGAAAATAAGTGCATTATCATAAATGATGACATGAGGAACTCCTAACCTCATTATAATTCTCTCATAAAACTCTAAGATAGTTTTTTCATTTACCTCCTTCAATATAACAAGGTCTGACCACCTTGTGAAGTAGTCAGTAGTAGTCAATATCCATTTATGTCCAACACTTGATGGAGGATTGATCATACCAATGAAATCAAGGCCCTATTACATGAAAGGCTGGTCCACTTAGATAGGAATTAATAGAAGGGATGAAAGTTTATATTTGCCTACAAAGAAGGCAAATTGAGGAAACACCTTACCCCAATGATAATAGTCCTTAAAAAGACTAGGCCAATAGTAACAAGCCCTCATTATCTTTACATCTATAGTTTTAAGAGAGAAATGACCTCCATCTGTACCATTGTGAAAACTTTCCAGCAGCATGTCAAATTGACCACTATCAACACACCTCAACAACAGACCATTTATGTCCTTTCTAAAAAAATGATCAACAAGGCAATAGGGAATGGTCTGTAATCTAAAGTATCTCCTTTGAGACTTTCTCAAACCATTGGGACACTCAACATTTTGAAGAAAACTGATGATGTCTTATGTCTAGCTTCAAACTAGTATGTGATCATCTGGTTGAGGGTGAACTTGGTTGATCAAAACCTCTTCTTTTAGCTCTTATAGGTCTGAATCTATATTCAAACATAATCCTTGTACTCTCACGAAGTTTTTCACCTTGATGTCCATATCATACTCCATCACGTTTGTGATCCAACTAGCTCTCTTTTCATTGAGGTCGTTGCTTAGGAGAAACTCTTTGATGCTAGGATGAGAAAATATGACATGTATCTTATTGTTTAAGACCATGTTCCTAAATTTTTAAAATCCCCTTATCAATGTCAAATCTTTCTTCTCAACAAATATATATCTAACCTCATAATCCTCCAATCCTTGACTAAAGAATGCAATTTGTTGCTCGATCTCCTCATCCTTATTTTACATAAGCATGGTCAAGATTGTATCAAGGTTGGAAAAGGTGTAGAGTATGAAATCCTTGGAAAATTTTGGGTTTAATAGAGTAGGGGATTTTTCAATTGCTTCCTTGATTGTCTCAAAACTATTCTTTCCCTCTTTTATCCAAGTAAAAACTTGGTTCTTTTTTAACGTGGTTGTGATAGGCTTTACCATTGCTGTAAAGTATAAAATAAACCTTCTAAAGAAGTTTATTTTCCCTAAGAATATTTTCAGTCCCTTCTTGTGTTGAGGCAAGGACAAGCCTAGGATAACCTCAATCTTTTTTGGGTCAATAGACAAGCCTCCTTCTGAAACAATGTGCCCCAAAAGTTTGCCCTCATGAACAACAAAGATTTACTTTTTTGGATTAAGGGATATGACATACTCCCTACATTTATCAAACACCTACCTTAGATGTTTCATATAATCATCAACATCTTTTAAAAAAATAGTTACATCATCTAGGTACACAAGTAGAAACTTATTGATCAAACTTTTAAAATCTATGTCCATTGCTCTTTAAAAAGTGGCTCTGGCATTGGGTAAATCAAAAGGCATCTTATTATAGGTAAAGGTTACACACTTTATAGTGAAGGTTGTCTTGAACTGATCCTCTTTATTTACCAGTATTTGGCTGTAGCCTGAATAACGATTAAGAAGAGAGAAGCATTGGGAACCTAAAACAACTTACAAAATTTGCTCCATGGAGGGTAGTGGATAATGATCTTTGAGAGACACTCTATTAAAGTCTTGAAAATCCACATAGAACTTGATTTCTCCATTCTTATTTTAGACAGGCATAATATTAGCCACCCAAGTTGAATGTTTGATAGGAAAGATGATCCTAGACTCAATCAACTTGGTTAGCTCTTTCTTCATGAGTTCTTCTATCTTAGGATTGATAGGCCTTTACTTTTGCCTGATCAATTTAGCTCTAGGTTCTAACTCGATGGTATGATGAGCTAGACTTGGTTCAAACCCTTTCAAATCTTTATACTCCTAAGCAAAGATGTCATGAAACTCTTTGCACAATTCAATATAGTTATCATCCTTTGTTAGCATGCTCAATATTTCCTTCTTATTCTGATCATCCTCAATGAAAACACTTTCTAAGGTAATCAGCCCCTTATGTATCTTGTTTATCTTTAGCTGAATGATTTGGTCTTCATATTGATCATGTAGTCTCTTTTGTTTTTTTGAGGAGAAACCTAAATCATTTTAAAAGAAGTGTGCAATGTGTTCATCACTTTCAAACAAATACCATGACACTTTATTATCTAGAATAAAGGCTCTCACAATAATCTTGATATGATTGATCTTTCTCTTGTCCCACATCAATAACTGTATCAAACCATGCCCATATGGCAGCTAATCTGTCAGCATGTTTATTAGAATCCCTTGGTATGGGTTGTATATTGAAAGCATCAAAGTATTCAAGTAGGTACCATATCCTATGCTTATAGGATTTAAGCAAGGTATTCTTGTATGTAGCCTAATTTCTTACTTGGTGGATGAGTAGATCAATATTTCTATAAACCTTTAAACTCTTGATTCCTCTCTTCTTTGCCCATTGGAGAGCATGGAATAGGCATTCATATTCTATCACATTGTAAGTGAAGCTAAAGTGGAATATATATGAGTAATAATAATGATTCTTTGATGGATAAACTAACATAACACTAGCTCCTACACCTACTTTGCTTCTTGATCCTTAAAAAACTATTTCTCAAATTCTTTCAAGCTCAAGGTCTTCATTAGTGAGTGAAGGGATTGGAACATCGCCTTCACACATACAATAAACTCCCAAAATAGTCTCTTCAATGAAAGTATATGGATCAAATCCATGTGTTTTAGTGCTATATTTGTCAAGAAAGAGATCAAAAATACCTTTAAGGGGAGAGGATGCTTCACCAACCGTGACACCTTCTTCTTCTTTGCTGATTAGACAATTATGACTTGAACTTGATTCCATATATGGCTTAATATGAAACCTTGCTAAGGGTTATGTCCTTATAGTCACCTTGGTTATATATCTTGTTTTAAAATATAGAAAATACCAATCAGTAGAAAGGTACCCTCCTATCTTAGCTATATAATCTCTTGACAAGTAGATAACAAAATGGGTTGGGATGTCTACCACCACTATATCCTATATAATTGGAAAACTTGGGCAATCATGTAGAAATACATTCAGACATTTTACCAATCCCACTATCTTATTTGGAGTCCCATCAAGATATAATACACCCTTTCTATGTGGCTCATATTTTAATCCCAATTTAGTAGCCACCACTTTAGGCATAATCGTGGTACTAGATCCACTATCCACAATGCAATTATGGACTAGCTTGTCTCCCACAATGAGGGTGATATAGAAGGGTGGAGGTTTTTTAGACTTGGTGAAGGGATCTAAGACATGAATTGGATCATTAGTAAGGGCTACACCATTATTCTTTGAAGTTTGAGGGGATACATGGATACCTGCTAGCTACTCTTGCAAAAGCTCCTTTTGACCAAGCATATGCAAGACCTCTGAAAGAGATATACTTGTCTTAGTACTCTTCAAATAATAAATAATGTTTATATAGGGAGAAATCACCTTTTCTTGGAACTTTGAAGGTAGAGAAGGAGTCTAAACCTATTGTGTTATAGGCTTGATAGCCT
This sequence comes from Torreya grandis, assembly GCA_037957365.1. Classification (NCBI taxonomy): domain Eukaryota; kingdom Viridiplantae; phylum Streptophyta; class Pinopsida; order Cupressales; family Taxaceae; genus Torreya; species Torreya grandis. Next base: position 875,364 of record JARHVA010005949.1, read on the forward strand.
AACTAGCATTCTGGTTTTGCTAAGGGGCATAACTTGTAGTAGGAATTGCACTAGGATCCATAGATGGTGGTTTTGCAGAGGAATATCTTGGAGTTAATCATGATTTTTGATCTTATCCCAATGATCTCTTCTTGGCTCTTGTGTTGGCTGCAACTGATGCTCTTTGATTTAACACATAATCATCTCCTACTTGGAAGTTCATCATGCCTACACTTTGGCTGCTACCTTTTCCACAGTTATCAACTTGCATAAGGTCTACTTCTTCTAAAGTTACATAAGGATTATCTTATTCTTGTGCCATCAAGGCTTGGCTACCTTCTCCACCATTGTACATATACTAACCTTGAGGTTGCCCCCATTGGTCTGAATGATTCTCTCCTTAGACTATATTAGCATGTACTGGAACAACCACCTTAGGAGAAGGAGTGGTATTGAGGTTACAAGAATTGGGTTACCTATTGAAACCTTGCTGAACTTGTCCTCTCCCTTGGTAATTGTATTGGGGTGGAGCCCTATATCCTTGTTGAGGATAATATTGTGGATTAGGAGGAGAATTTGCCTAAAGCTAAGCTTGCATGAGCTGGGCATGTAACAATAACATATCCTCATCTTTATCCATAACACTATCCACTTTCTTGGGGAAGGCTCTTGGATTGACATTTTCATTAGGAATTTGAACTATTATTGGAGCTTCAACTGAACTATGAGACAACAATGGCATGGAAAATCTTAGAGGGAGTCTTTTAGCTTGTATCAAACTATTTTTTAGCTTCAATAGCTATTCCATTTGCATCAGGCATAGTGAATCCTCCCATAGATTGTAACATCACTGTTGCATCAGTATCAATACCTTTGAGATAGGTGGAGAACACAAATCTTGGAGGAGGTCTCATGACAGGTGGTAATCTATGCCATGTCCTTTGAAATATTTCATTGAAATCTCCCATAGATTCATTGGGACCTCTCTTTATTATGTTCAACTGATGGATTAGTGAGGCATGGTAACTCTTATTTTTTAATCTTATTACCAATAACTCTCTAAAACCATCCTAACTTATAATACAACCCACTTCCAATGTTCTATACTAGTCAAGTGCCTTGCCTCTTAGAGATATGACAAGCAACCTAATGGCTATATTGGCTTGGGTGACATTGTGAAAGTTACAAAAATTTGAGATGTCCCTAATATGTTCAGATGGGGTAATAGAATCTTTCCCATTGAAACTAGGGAGATTTTTGACAGCATTTAGATGGATAGGGTCTTATGTAGGAAGGTCAATTGGATTTTGTGTGTTAAAGGTTGGGAAATGTTGTTGTCTATCCATTTCCCTTCTTTCCTCTTGATCTTTTATTTCTTTAGTCTCTTCAAATTCTTCTTCATCATCATCAAAATATCCTTGACCAAGATCTCTAAGTGGAAAAAGAGGTTCAGGGCGTTACTCTTCAGGAAGAATTTCAACTAAAGGGGTTTGGTCAAGAATCCTAGATGACCTAGTGAGGACCATGAAGTAAAACATGGAAAAATTGATCTAAAACTAGGTACTCTTACCCATTGGAATCACTAAATGTTGTATTAAGAGTAAAAAATTAGGTTTGTTATGACCAACATTCACCTTGACATGTAAATAACTAGGAACTAGGGTCCCACCGAGTGTGCCTGAACTATTGTCTCCAAACCTTGTACCCTGGAAGGGGGTGTTCAATCCTCTTACAGATTTGGGAAACATTGGGAAATTTATAGGCATGTGGGTGTGCCTATAGGGGAAAGGAACCTCTATATTGAAAGGGCTAACTCCCTGTATGTATCTATGTAGAGCCACTTATGTCTAAACCAATCTTCTTGAAGGCAAAAGAGTTAGAAATTATAGAAAGGAAACCTATCTTAAGAATGGTGATGCACCAAGATTTTGTTCCACATGAATGTCATATCCTATTGCATAATATAACAAAAATTTAAAGACTCTTTTTCAATTTCTATAGATTCTAACATGAATATTGTAGTAAAGAGGTGAGATGCATGAAAAAATAGAAGAATACTGAATTGAAAGGTATAATTCACATTTAAGAATAGTTAAAATTCTTACAATAGTTCCATACACTTAAACACACTGTAGATGACATGTTAGATCAAGAAATTTGCTTAGACATGAAGGACAAATGATAAAATCATGAAACAATCACTTGTTATCAATATATGTCACTTATACACTCAAACAATGTTCACAACTTGAAAGCAAAAAGGACTGTACTAATTCTTAAAGGCAGGATATCATTCCAGTAGGGCTTTATCATACTTTGTGTGGATTATTTCTCACTTGACAAGGGGATATATATATAGCAAGAAGGAAGAGAGAGAGGAAAGCCTTTGGCGCTAAGGAGAGGAATTTTTTTTTGGAAGTCATAATCTTTATATGTAACCATCTTTAAGAAGGATACTTGCTCAGGTCATTTGGTTTATCTATGTCATCACAAGTTGTTACACATTTGGTCCTGATCTCTCAAATATGTTCCTCTCATGTTTGTGCTTATCATAATCAAGATATTGTTAGGCTGAGTCATGACATCGATTTAGTTATCCACCTATTATAGATTTTTCATTTCCATTCTATTTGGCTTTATCCTTCTCCTTTGATTAGTCCTCAAGGAATGACTTAGATCCTGATTGATCAATGGTGATATGGGCTCTCTCATTGTTTTGACAGATGAAGGATGCCCTTAGATTTGCTTATGAGTCCTTCATGTTTAAACATCAATGACTAGTCCATCATTATGAAGTTGATGTCTATGGGTCCATCATGGGATACTTGAGTCCCAATGGTTAGTCCATCATCCTAAATTTGACGTCTATCTGCCCATCACTCTACTAACACAATTCCTTCAAGCATTCTTTTTGAATAATTCATGCAGGTACTTTCCCTAAAATAATTATCATGGCCATTTTCATCAGATATTTTGAATGGTCAATGTCTTTTTAGGCCTTTAGAGTATGGCTTGTTTGAAGTATTGTTGTGGATAAAAAGTTTGTAACAATTCCTTCAAACTTCTTACAATGGTCACCTCCTTTAGGAAGATCCCTTCGAGTTTGGAAAGTGTGCCTTTGAAAAAAATTTGAAGGACACTTTGGAGGAGAGTGTCCATTTGAAAAAATTTTGAAGGACATTTTGAAGGAAAAGTATCCCTTCGAAAAAATTCTAAAGGACACTTTGGAGAGAGAGTGTCCCTTCAAAAAAATTCTAAAGGACACTTTGGAGAGAGAGTGTCCCTTCAAAAAAATTCTAAAGGACACTTTGGAGGAGAGTGTCCCTTTGAAAAAATTGTGAAGGACACTTTGGAGAGAGAGAGACCCTTCAGAAAAGTTCAAGGCACCCTTCAGAAAGATTGTTTCAGACAAAAAGTCTGAACCAATTCTTTCAGAAAAGTTGTAAAGGACAATCTTTTTGGAAAAGACAAAGGAAGAATTCTTTTCAAGTTTTTTTTAGACAAAAAGTATGAGATAAAAAGGCTAAAATAATTCATTCAGGGGAAACAAGGAGAGAATTCTTTCGGACTTTTTGTTTGAGACAAAAACGCTGAAAGAATTCCTACAGGGAAAGGCAAATGGAGAATTCTTTCAGAATTTTTGTCCAAGACAAAAAGTCTAAGAGAATTCAAACCTTGGCCAAAAGATCAAAAAGACACCTTAAAAAGGCCAACCTAAATCTCTGAAGAAAATAAGAAAAAACAAACAACTGGTCTCACACAAGTGAGTTTAAAACATACAAGTGAACATTGAACTTAGCCAAAAGAAGCTACAAAACAAGGTATGAAATTTGGCTAACAGTCTTAAAAGTCTGAGACAAAAAGGCTGAAAGAATTTCTTCAAGGAAAATAAGGAAAGAATTCTTTCATACTTTTTGTCTGAGACAAAAAGGATGAAAGAATTCCTTTGGAGAAAGATAAAGGGAGAATTATTTGACTTTTTATCCAAGATAAAAAGTCTGAGAGAATTCAAACCTTGGGAAAAAGACCAAAAGACACCTTAAAAATGTTGAACAAAATATCTGAAGAAAAGAAAATAAAACAAAAAACTGGTCTCACACAAGTGAGTTTAAAATAAACAAGTGAACATTCTGGTTAGAACATAGTTGTGGCCAAAATGAGATGTCTAGAGGAAGTGATCTCATGCTACTAATGATAGGTCATGAATTTTGTACCCACCACTTGTTTCCATTCTTGCATGCCTAAAACACTATTATTTTCCATTCAGAGGTTTCCAATGCTAAACCTATGGAGTCATTACATTCATAGACAATAAATCTAAAACATTATTGCTAAAAATTCTTAAAAATGGAAACATAAAATATAGGTGTTCCTAGATTTGAAAGTGTTTTTTTTAAAAACTTGAATGTATTTAAAAGTTATTATTATTTCCCTTTTTCTAGTGAGTGTCTCAAATGCTAGATTTTATATCTTTATTATTGTTTCTATGCTTGCTTGCAATATTTTCTTAGCTTTATAGGTTGTGTTTCCTTTTTCACATGATCTTCTAACTTCCTTGCACATTCAATTGGCATTGTTTCCTGGCTCAACATCACTATGAGCCTCTATTGGCTTTGTTTACTTACACTCACCACATTTTTTTAACTACATTGAAAATTATATTGGATTAAGAAGAAAACTCCAACTATACTTATGCTAAAATTAGTGAAGTTGATAGCCTATAGTAGAACTTGGTCCCTGATGCATAGGCGACATGAGATTAATTGAAAAAATAATCTTCAAACAGCTAAATTAGACCCAAATGTGTATCTAAACAAAATAAGTATGACTACGGTCTAAAATTTTCTTGATTGTCTCACATTCTATCTATTTCACTTTCTATGTGTCCTTAAATGTGATCATGTATTGGCCCTTTTGATATCCTAAGAGAGCTTAAGTGTAGTCTAAAAATATGCCTTTGACTCTAATATGAATACATATTCTATTGTATGTAAGGTGTTTCCTTAGGTGCAAGATGCTAACACAAACTCAACTAAAGTGAACATTTATTTGGATTTATATGTGAGGTTTTTAAATGCCTCTATATTATTCATTTATTTATGTATCATAACTTAACTAGACTGCTTTATCTTGGAATTATAACTTAGGATAACACTCCCATTGTAAGTTGAGCAAGGCCTCTGATTTTTCTATCTTTATTGAATCCTATGGATCTTTGTAAATATAGAAATGTAATGCTTAAATATGTCAAGTGATATGACCATTTTACATCCAATAGGAATCCTTAGGTGATGATAATAACTTTGATTTACATATTCCCTTTTGGTAAAATCTTATAAAACCTTGGATGCTATGTAAACCATCTTTATTTCCATGCTTTTTTATAGAAGAGAATATAGGAATAATACTAACATGCCATTTTTAGCTTTTCGAAATGTGAATAGCCTTTCTTATTGCATCCCATACATTACTTGAAGGCTCTTCTAACTAAAAATACCTTAGAAGACTTGAAAGATAGGTCTAAGATGTAGATATTTTTGGTATAAAGCATGTAACAATTTTTAATAATGTTTCAGATCATGCTTTGTGATCCACCATCATATTATTTTCTCTCAACCTGATGATGGTTCATGCTGTGTGATCCAAAATATTATTTAAATTGTCACATGGTTTATACCAAAAATATCTACATCTTACTTCATGAACTGTGTAAATACTCTCTTTCCCAAAGATAAGTCTATGTTTTGAACTTGCCTATTTAACATTCAATTAGTTGAATTAGAGAGCAACTGATTGACATTGGTTAAAATGTGGAAGTGATATCAACTGAGGGGTAGGGAATTGACACTATCAAAGTTAATGAAACTTTATTTTATGAAAATTTTCCACTTTAATATTTTCCTTCATATGTTAAAAATCATTCCTATTTGATTTTGGTAGTTTGGACACAAAAAAGAAAAATTTAGAAGAGGAGAGCTGGGAAAACGTCACTTTTGGAATGTGATTGTTGCAAGCCTTAAGGGTGAAAATAAGATTTTTTGTTGTGTAAAGCAAGAAAAATGAGATTTCAGGCATAGCCATTGAAGTGTATAAGATAACCTATTTATTGAAAGGCGATGGATTATTTTGGAGTTGTGTGAAAAAAGTGTGATAGCTGATTTCCATTGCTTCTTCCCTCATTTTGTTGAAAAGTGTTTATTAGACTAACTTGCCTTCATGTATTTATGTTTGAATGACCATTTTATGGTATGTGGGATCAGTGAGAGGAAGAGTGTGAAGGGGGAAGGGATGTAATTTAAATGAAAGATCTGCATTTATTTGTTTTAATTTAAAGCTAAAATGTTTTGTATTGTATCTATATATCTTATTAGCTAGTCATAGATTTGTAAGATCCCATGTTGTAGCCATAAATCTTATTGACTGTATTGACTTTTTTGGGTTTTAGAGAAGGGTAATATTCCACACCACAATCACAAATTTTTATTCATTTGTTCATTTTTAAATTTTTTTTTTGGGGTATTGGAGAAGGGTAAAATCCTATACCATAGTCATTTAAAAATTGTATTGGGAGTTGGAAAGGGGGAAGATCCAAACATCAACTCTTTTCATTCTTGTATGTATAGGAAGGGATTTCTATGTTAGTTGTAATATTTTAACTTAGTGTAAAGAAGGGTAAATAGAGTTTCAAAAGTGAAATAACTTTTATTCGGTGGATGATATGTAAAGGCCTATAAGAATTCATTGCTTACATGTGTTCCCCTCGACAATGGACAAAATTAAAACCAACTGCAAATGGAGGACCCATATGTTCCACCAAAGACAAAAAGGGAAGTTCTATCTACGCATGATAATATTATTGATATTTATGATGGGATTACTCTTGTTGAACTAGAAAAGAGAGCTGATGAAGATATTGCTACAATATATCTTTCTTAATATTGGTGAGTAAGTTAGCTCAGAGTTTCATATTATTATGATGGATGTCATAGTGCTCATTGCAATTCTAATAAAACTTTGTCTTCTTTCTCTCTTGTTTCTATTTCCATTGATTTATTTGATCACTTATGTTAGCTCCTAGGAGTAGATAAAGAATTTGAAAATAGAGAAACACAAATTAAAGAAATATTCCTTGTTTCATAGGGTTGATTTGTATTATACACTGTACATATTTTATGTTTTTTTTAATTACTATTAAAAGAGGGTTTTTGAAGGGCCCAACCCATTTTACAAAGCTAGAGAGCAAAATAAGACATGAAGATTAAAAAACTAGTGGCAACTAGTAAGACAAGGCAAATATAAGCCCAACAGAAAAAAGTTGTCCATAGATAGAAAACTTATAGCACACAACAAAAAAAATAGAAAAATGACAACAAGAGTTTAACTATTTTTGTCTACCCCTATTTTGTTTGGTTCTATTATTTCCTAGATTTGGTTTTAGATATATATTTTTGGTTGTTTAATATCTTTTTTCACTCCTAATTAATTATTGTAACTTTCTCTACTTTTGTCTTGTTAAACATTAATAAATTAGGAAAGGAAGAAAAAAAGAGACATAATAAAAAACATTAAAAATGAGGGTTGTAGAAACAAAAGGAAGAATCAAAAAATTTACCTAGATAATTTAAGAGTGATGTTGCAAGAGCAATACAAGCAACTATGGCCTCCATCTATATAGGATTTACTAATAGGTGGGGTGGGTGGTCCCCTACATATTGTTCTATATCGCTCACCGCACTAGCCCATATCTATATATATACCTTGAACCCCCTCTATATAGAAGAGGAGAGGAAGTTAAAGGAGAGAGCTCGACTAACACGTTTTATATATATATATATATATATATATATATATTCGAGGTCAGTGGAGGAGCGTGAAGAGTCTCCCTCGTTGGAGGGTTGGAAATCTATATGCTTTTGAGGATAAGGGCAGAGGACCCTATCTATATATGGGCCCGTTGAACCCATTTTCCATATATCCACTAGGCTCTAAGTTGCCCCATATATAGATAGGACAGTGTTGCCCGCCCTCCCCCCACAATGCCTTCTATAGAGATTTGGGTAGGCGCCTATCTATGGGGTGGCCTCACTAAATTGAAGAGCCCATGCTAGAATTTAAAGGTACATTGTGAAAAATTGAATGGAAATACTCTATTCATAGTATTTCCTTCTTTGTTTAATTCAGCCTCTTATGCTAGCAACAACCTCAGTTCCTACGAAATTAGTCTTTTTAGGGTTTATTTAGGTTTTATACGGGTCTTTATTTCAAGTATTATATTTTGGTTATATGTTTTGGTCAAGCATTGACTTTTAGGTTTTTAAGTTATTACTATCTAGTTTTAGACTATAGTGTTTTTTATTTAGTGATTCTCTATATTTTATTTTACAGGGTCTATAATGCATTACGTAAATGTTTTATAGTTTGGTTAATAGTTTAGTTTAGTTGAAGTATTTAGTCAAATTTATTTTATTTTAATTTTTTATTTTTTTTTGTTTTGCATTAAAGTTATGTTATTTAAAATTTATGATTATTATTGTTTATATGATAAGAGTTGAGTTAATGTTAAGAGTCCATTTTATGTGAAAAGAGTCATTTTTAAAAGTTAAGTATTATTTTTGTATCAATAAAATATGTTTGTATTATTTTGTCAAGAGTCAAATATGATATTTTTTATATTGTAATCAAATGTATTATCGGTCAAAATGAACATTTGAATATCTCATTTCATGTTAAAATTAAGAGGGGAAATATTAGGAATTAGTTTTAACATGAACGAATAAATATAATATAAATAAGAAATATTTATTAATGAGTTAGTGCAACAACTCTTGTAGTGTTTTTAAGTGTGAAATTAGAGAATAAAGGTTATTAGAACAACCAGTTTAAAATTGTGTTAGAATAGTTAGTTGTTAAGAATAACTAACTATTGTTAAGGAGTGTTGTTAACAACATATCCATATATATTGTAATGTCCATGATTGAATAAAATAATTGAAGATGATTGACTGACAATATTTATGTTGTGTGCACTTTGAGCCTTCGGCTCTTTCATACATTATGATTTAAAACCTATTATACACCAATTGAGACAACTTTGTTATGTACTCCCTAGACTTCGATTGATCAAATTTGTCAAAAATGGGGATAGCTTTAGATGGGAGGATATATATAAAACATAGTTTATTTATCAGTGTAAATACCACAATAAGAAAAAAAGAAGGAATGAATCAATGTCAATATATATCTATGATGGGATGCACCTAAGTTGTAGTTAATTAACTTTTTTGTTAGTAGGGTCATGGATGTTTCGATTGCTAAGGCCAACCATCCCACCTACCGTCTTCTTCATTTGATATATAAAATTTGTATTGAGTTGATTGAGGATCTCCACTAGAGTTTTTATTCTCTAATGATAGATTATATTTGAGTCAGACCTGCACTTGGTGACCTTATAAACATTACATATCTAATTATGTTGTGTCCTTGTATGATGTGGTGATGATTGCTTATATTATTGATAATATATTTCTATTGTACATATTCCTATTCTATTTCACTTTGCATTGCCTACCTAAAAATTCGCTCAGAGAGCCAAAGATTTCATTGAAATCATTGCTTCAAAGAACTAAAGATATTTTTGTGAGCAGTACCTCCTCGAGTTTGAGGAAGAATTTGTATTTATAAAATAGAAGACTAATATTTGGCTTAAAGTCAATATAAGATTCAATTATTCATCATTGATACTCAAGAATCAGTGATGACCTCATGGTGGGATGGCACAAATTCTAATGTTTTACAATCTTCCAAATGTACAACATATTTTTCACCATTACTCATGACTCTTCTTTAGAAAAACTAGTAAATTTTTTATTTTCATTATGGGTTTTTTTGTTGTGACTAACATTCCTTCCATGTTACACCTCTTTCATACAATCATCAAACCTAAAATTTTAAATGGATTCGAGATTTAGGGACCTAGTTTGGGGGCCATTGACTGGACCTGTATTGATAGGGTCCATACTCTCATGCTACAGTGCATGATCCATTGTAAACGGACAATTTTCCTTAGCACGTCATCCAATTTGAATTTTTTACCCAACCTTTAATCCTTAAGACTATCTTTAGGCTTAATTTTTACATCCACAAACATATATCTTTGGGGGATCCAGTCTCTAGTCATGATAGATAACCATACTTAGCACTTTACTTCTCTAGGAAGATTACTTCACTGGTTCCCACCAGACACCAACATTGTTGGTATTTTTAGAATAGATTGCTCCTTCTTTCTATTGGCATCTCTATTGATAGGCTACGCGCTTTCATGTATTCCCTAGATGCTCCCCTCATTTCCTTCTCAAAAAAGACATCATAACTAGAATTTATAGAGAGGACATCTGTAGACAATATATCTAGGTCACCTAGATCTCCTCCTAATAGCCACTCAACCCCAAGCTTGGTTTTTACATCGAACACTTCTTAGAAATAATAAAAAGTATTTGTTGTTGCCCTCACAATCTCCAGTGCCATTGATCACACGAGTTGAGGTTTTCCCTTGGTTAGATGAGACTGTTCTCTCACTAATTATGGGTTGAAACAAATCACCACATTCTTTAACAAGTCCAATTTTTTTTGTCTTTGTTCCCTCTAGGAGGTGGAAATTGAGAAACACTTCATTTTTAGATGCCCCATTTACTGTCATATCTAGCGAAGATATCATTGCCTCTATAGGGACTCAAGGAACACTCTTTCTTCTTTCTTCAGATATATAAATTAGCAGTCCCTAGCTCGTTACCTTTGGGAAACTGTCACCCTCCAATGCAGATCCTTACAAGAGGAGTCTATAGGCTCTAGAGCCCTCATGTTGATCACCTCATTCTTCCAACCCATCTAGGTGATTGGCAACACCAAGTGCCCTTTGGACACCGATACATCCCACATTGGAGTTATTAGATCAATTAAGTGGTGTTTCTCTCATCACATCATTTCTAGTCAGACTACTCATATCCCCAAGTGTGTTCTCCCTCGGAATTGTGTTTTTGCTCCTTCCCATTGATATGGATCTACCATTTTTTGATGACATGGATCTACTACATACCAATCACTCCCCAAATCTAAAGAGCAGACTCTTATTATAAGTTTCTTTTCTACCACAAGAAATACATCAATTTTAGATGTTAAGAAATATTCTAAAAGAAATGTTTTACTTTATTTATTTTTTTATTTAAGAATAATTTTTAATTTTTATATTGATGGATATAACTACAAAGTAAAAGGAGCTATAAAACACATAATTTAAAAAAAAAAATTAAGTTTCATTTTAAATATATATTATTATATTTATATTGTTTTGGCATTATGATAATTTAATAAGTAAATGAGTGTTAGAAATCTTATAGCATTCAAATAAGAGGATTATTATTTAACTTTTATTTATTACAAAGTTATTAAATATAAATATTTGTTGTGATTTGTGTAAAGGTACATTGTATTTATTTTAAATTTTCGAAGCATATTTATGGTATATCAATTTTTATTTGTATGTACAAAAGAAATTAAAATATATTTAGTTGTCTATTTTAGGGGATTTATTTATTTCAGACCAAGTTAAGATTTTAAGCATTAAAATCTGCTCACCCCACTAATTATGCTAATTTAACCTATAACTACATTTCCTAGCTAATTAACTAATATCTTATTCCCTATTTCCTACATCTTACAATTCTTACTCCATCCTATGACCAATTAATCCCTTCATTAATCTACTAAAAAAATCCGTTTACCCACTAACATACTCCCTAACCCGCTTGCCAATTTAAAAATATAATTTATTCTACCTGCCCATCTCCCACCCTATTTGTAACCATTCCTAAACCCCTAAACACTAATAGGAGATTTATAGAATTGGAAGATGCTAGAAATCTCCTCTATTTTATCCCCTTCTCTAGAATTTTTTATTCTAAATGTTTCCAAGGAATTTTAAATTCTTTGAAACTATCTTAGCCATTGATCTCAATGGTTCAAAATTAAATTTGAACCATTGATTTCTCCCTCCATTTCCTATATAACTAAGCTCACTCCCTCCATGAAACTAATTTGGAACATGAAACCTTGGAGCTACCTTTCTATCTTGCATCCATAACCAACTTTCTTGCATCCATCAAAAGCCACTATCAAGCATAATTGTCCATTGGAAGCCATTATCAAGAAAATACAAGTAATCCAACATCCTTCAATTTGACATCAAGCATTTGTTTGACAATCTTGGAGAGGAGTTATAAAGAGGTAAAATGATCATAAGAATCCCTCTAACAATCTGATTATATCTTTTATCCCCTCCTATTGATGTGTTTAAATTTTAGGTTTTTATTGCTAAAAATAGTAATAAGAATTAAATCTAAAATTTAGGCTATATTTTGGTGACCACGGTGGGAGATTAATCCCTAAACTAACCCTCTAAGTTTGCTAGAAGTGATTTGGAATCCTGTAGGAACAACTAGATGTGGAATAAAGACCAAATTTTGAAAAAATCTCATGTACAAGCAATCTATGATTTTGCACTAGTATTAGCAATATTAAAGTTGCAATTTTACAGGTTAAATCATGATATTGCATGATAGTTTTAACAGCTAATGATTTTCAAATTTTTGTAGTTTTTTATCATTTTAGAAAAATCATAACTTCGTAGGGTGTGGTTTTTCCGTACTAATCATGGTTTTGTAGGTGTAATAGCAATTTTATAAGGTCTATTAGTTGGGGTCATATATTTGTCTTCTATTTATCACTAACCCCTTTACAAGTTAATTAGTGCTTTATTTATTGCTTGAAAGTATTTTATCTCCTTTATGCAGGACAAAGAAGGGGTAATCAAACATTTATCCACTTGGGACCATAGAACAATACCACAACTTTCAAAGTAGTGGATTTGCCTTGGTAATAGTGATCTTGCAGTTAAAGTTATAGTTTTGCCAAAGCTCTAGTTTGCCCCATATCCCTACTTCTTAGCTGTCACTAACTCCTCTACAAGACATTATTGCTCTATTGTGTTGCTTGGGGGTGCTTGTATCTTTTGTGTGAAGGGAGAGGAAGAATAAATCAAGCCATTAACTATCTTATCAATGATTTGTAATATCACAAATCTCCTAATCGTGACTATGACCTAGTAATCATAGTATTATCATCAAGAACTATGATATTACCCTTCAAGACCAAATTGGTAAAACCTTTGACCGATCAGTTTTTGATTTGTAAACAAAGGATTTTCTAGCTTCTGTTAGACAGTTATAAGATTTTTTATGATAAGCCAAGACTATCTTTTTTCCACCTAAACTTCTTTGGCATCTAATTGCTTTGGACTAACTGTGTGCTTGTAGGGGGATATTATGAAAGTGTGTTGTGTGTGTGTGTGTGTGCAGGGCCAACATGTATAAGAGGAAGAGCAAGGAAATATCAAAACACCTCACCATTAACCTATTTTACCCCCTCTTATAATACTACAAGTCTCAAATTTGCATTTTTGTTTTGTTATCTATGGTTTTGCATTATAAGTAGTGATTTTATGTTTTGATACAAATAAGGGCCAAGTTTATATATTTGACTGATCTTTTGGCCAAATCATTAGAATCACATAGTTTCTCATTCTATTGAATGTGTGTGTGTGTGTGTGTGTGTGCGTGTGTGTGTGCGTATATATATATATATATATATATATATATATATATATATATATATATATATATATATATATATATATATATATATATATATATATATATACATACATACATACATACATACATACATACATTTATATATATATATATATATATATATATATATATGTGTGTGTGTGTGTGTGTGTGTGTGTGTGTGTGTGTGTGTGTGTGTGTATATGTATGTATGTATGTATGTATGTATATATATATATATATATATATATATATATATATATATATATATATATATATATATATATATACATATACATATACATATACATATACATATACATATGTGTTAGCATATTATTGTATTTACCTTAGGTTATTTACTAAGGTAATTTATTTTGGTTAGTTGCCTTAACCACTTTGGTTAAGAGGTTAGTTGTTTATTAAGCCTTTGTTATTTCATGCAAGCCAACATAGGTTAGTTTTATTATACCCGTCTCATGCTTCACGGGTATTTCATTTGTTTGCCTATCTAATAGGCCTTCATGCTTGGTTGAACGTTGAATGTGTGCTCTGCTATTCTCAATCTCATTTTCTCTCTGTATTTTATTTAATCTAATATGGTATCAGAGCCTATGGTTTGTAGAACCTGAGTGGAGGTTTGTGGAAGCCAGAGAGAGGTCGGTGTCTTCCCAGGGAGGAGCTTCAGGCACCCAGTGGAGCACTGAGGAGAGAGAAAGCATCACAGAATTCGAAAAACTCAACCAGAAGGTCTGAAAATTGCTAGGAAGCATCAGAAGGCTAAATAAGACTAAAAGGAAGCAAAAACAAGCTATTTTAGAGGCTCAAAAGCCTCTGTTGAATTTATCTATATGCGGATTCGGCAAAATCAGAAAAATTCATTTCTTCATCTTTTTCAGTGAAACAAAAGTCTAAATCGCAAGTTAAATCAAAACTAAGACACCGGTGAAAACGGTTTGCAATTTGGTTGAGAAACGGGCTCAGAATCTTCACCTGAAGTATTAGAGGTAGGCCAATTTTCTGATTGGCTGAATTTTTTTATAAAATTTTTAGCCTAAAGTTTTAATATTTCAATTATTTTTATTTTTTAATTGAAATAAATCAAAACTTTAGCCAATAAGGGTTATTGGGGACCTACCGCTGACTAATAATCACAAAAGCGTCTGGAAAGCTAAAAATTTTACAATTTTCTGGGTTTTTTATCTGGATGTCAACAGAGAAAGAATTTTTTAAATCAAAATTGTAGTTTTCCCGATTTAATTATTTCAGTGGTAGATTTTTTGTGATCTTGCAAACGGTATTGAGTTTGTTGCTGAAAACGGATAAGGTTGTTCAGTGTCAATATAGAATCAGTGTGTAGAAGGAATTTTTTAAAAAAAAAAGTCATTATAGTTTTTTGATTTTATCATTTTCATGAAAAACTAGGTAAAATGGCTAGTATTCAACACCTGTTACTACCAGATTCTCAAAAATTGACTGGTAAGAACTTTAGTTTGTGGAGTCACAAGGTTTTGACAATATGTGAATATCTGAATATTGATCAAATAGTGCTCGGTAAAGAGCAAAGGCCTGCCACTGCTACTAATGACTATGATAAACGTCATCGTGAAGCTCTCATGTTAAAATTGTCAGTAGCAGATAATCTAATCTCAGAGGTCAGAAATGCGACTATAGCATTAGATTTATGGAAAAATTTATCTTCAAAATATCAGGCTTCTGAAGCCGGTAGAGTGTTGTATTTGAAGATTTTGTTGTTTTCCACTAAGATGTAGGAAGGTGGCTCCATTTCTGAGCTTTTATTGCAGATCAAGGACATCAGTGACCAGTTGAAAGCAGTGCAGAAACCTGTTGATGAGCAAGATTTGATTGCTCTTGTTATGCAAAATCTTCCACCATCATTTGAGTCATTTGTGGAGTCCTTGCACATGATTGCTAAGATGCAGACTTTGGATTTTGAAACATTGTCTACATTGCTATTGCAAAAGGAGAGACGACAGGAGCAGGCAGTGTTGTCTACATCCACTTCCACAGAGAATGCATTCTTTATCAAGGAAAAGGGTAAGCAGTCTGGTAAAAATAGCTATCCATCAGAATCTTTACAAGTAAGTGGTAATAAGAGATCTAAATGGAAATGTTTTTACTGTAAGAAACCTGGTCACCTTAAGAAAGATTGTAGGAAAAGACAACAGGATATGGCTAACCCCAGAAAGAAAGATCATCATGCAAATTTAGCTGAAGGTGAAGGTGAGGAATCACTAGATTTTGCTTTCATGGCTTCCAGTGGTAATTCTGTGGTGGATCGAGCTTGGTACTTTGATTCAGGGGCATCTCGCCATTATACATGCCATAAGGACTGGTATGTGGATTTTGTTGAAGATAACAATAGTAATGAATTTGTATCTTTAGGAGATGGTACAACATATTTTGTGAAAGGATTTGGTAATGTTCATATAAGTTTTAATGGTACATTAAATTATACATTCAAGAATGTTAGGTATGTACCGGATATGAACAAAAATCTTCTTTCAATTAGTGAGATCACCTCAAAATCTAATTTTGTTGTAAAATTTCAAGAACAACAATGTTTAGTCACCACTAAAGATAACAAGATTATTGCTGTTGGGATCGGTGAGAAAGGCTTGTATAAGCTTGCAGATCCAATCAAAGCAAAAGAAAGTGCACTTGCAGCAGTTGATAGCACAAGTTCACTATGGCATGAAAGGTATGGGCATTTGAATTTTTAGTATTTGACTACATTGAGTAAGACTAAGATGGTTAAGGGGATTCCTTCTATTCGGCATAGTCATCATGTATGTATTGGATGTCAGTTGGGGAAGCAAGTTAGACATTCATTTGATGTTGGTAAAGCTTCGAGAGCAAACGGAGTATTGGATTTGGTACATGCAGAATTGCATGGTCCAATGCAGACACCTACCCCTTCTAGTGCCCATTATTTCCTGTTATTGGTTGATGATTTCTCTAGGAAAAAGTGGGTATACTTTCTAGTAAAGAAATCTGATTGTTTTTCTAACTTTCTTACTTGGAAAGCTATGGTTGAAAAATAGGTAGGATGGCTAGTGAAATCTCTTAGAACGGATAATGGGGGTGAGTTCATCTCAAAACAGTTCAAGGAGTTTTGTGCCACTGAAGGCATACATAGACAATACACTACACCTTACACTCCACAACAAAATGGAGTTGTGGAAAGGCGTAATAGGACGGTGATGGGCATGGCTCGATGTATGGTCCAAAGCGGAAATGTCCCATACAGGTATTGGGCAGAGGTAGTGAATACAGTAGTATACATCCTCAACAGAAGTCCTACAAAAGCTTTGGAGAATTTGACTCTAGAGGAGGCTTGGTCAGGTCGAACTCCAGATGTAAGTGATTTCAGAATTTTTGGTTGTGTAGCTTTTGCAGTTATTCTTAGTCAAAAGAGAAAAAAATTGGATGCAAAAAGCAAAACATACATGTTTGTTGGATACAGTGATCAGTCAAAGGCCTACAGATTACTTGATGTTTCTACTAACAAAGTTGTGGTAAATAGAGATGTCATAGTAAATGAACAAATGCCATACTTCACAGCAACTGGTCAAGTTTCAGATATTGAGTCATTGTTATCTAATGATTCCATTATTAGTTATAATGTGAAAAATGAGCAGGATTCTTGTTCATCAGTGGAATCACATTCTAGGGAGGGAATTGATACAGGTCACTGTGAAGTTCCAGCAGAACAACCAAAGAAGCCAAAGTGGTATACTACCATAATTAAAGCACTAAAAGAATGAGACTTGCCACAAGGTGTGGAAAGTAGAAGACTGAGATCGGGAAAGCCATTTGGTAATAGAGGTGAGCATGTTAATCTTGCTCTAACAACTGATGTTTCACAAGTATTTGAGCCTAATTCTTTTTTAGAGGCCAAAGGGAAGTCTGAGTGGGAATCAGCTATGCAATTGGAATATGATTCCTTGATGAAAAATAATACTTGGAAGTTGATGGAACTACCACCAGGGAAGAAATCCATTGGTTGTAAGTGGATTTATAAGGTAAAATACAAAGTAGATGGTTCCTTGGACAAACACAAAGCCAGACTTGTTGCAAAAGGTTATGCACAAGAGGAAGAGGTTGATTATGAGGAGACTTTTGCTCCAACCACCAAGATGGTAACTTTTCATTTGATTATATCTATTGCCACTTAGTTTGGATGGCAGGTGCACCAAATGGATGTAAAGAGTGCTTTCTTGAATGGAGATCTAGAGGAGGAAGTCTACATGGTTCAGCCATAGGGTTTTCAGGTTCCTGGTAAGGAACATCTTGTTTGCAGGTTGATCAAGTCCTTGTATGGACTTAAGCAGGCTCCTTGAGCTTGGTATATAAAAATAGACTCATATCTTAGGGAGTCAGGTTTCAAAAGGTGTAACTCGGAACTAACTCTCTATGTAAAGGTGTCTGGTGATGATATCTTGATTCTCATTATATATGTTGATGATATAGCCATCACTGGGAGTAGTACTAGTCTCATTCAGCAAATGAAAGCTGATGTTTGTTGTACTTTTGACATGACAGACTTAGGACTACTGAAATACTGTTTAGGTGTTGAGTTTTGGCAAAGTGGTAATACTATATTTGTATCACAGAATAAGTATGCCAGTTCATTGCTAGAAAGGTTCAGAATGATGGATTGTAATCCAACTCACACACCTATGGAAATAGGAGCTAAAATTTCAACAAAAACTGATTCACCTCCAGTCAATGAAACAGTGTATCGGCAGCTAGTGGTTAGTCTCATTTACCTCACTACCACTAGACCGGATATTTGTTTTGCAATGAGTTTTCTATCTCGCTTCATGTCTAAACCACAGGAAGTCCATTGGTTAGCTGCAAAATGAGTATTAAGATATGTCAAAGGTACTCTTGACTTTGGCATACTGTATAAGAAGTCTGTAGATTTTGAACTTTCAGGATATTCTGATTTTGATTGGGCAGGTTCAGTTGATTCAAGAAAATCTACAACAGGTATGTTTTCACTTTTGGTTTAGGAGTTTTCTCATGGCAGAGCAAACTACAAACTACAGTAGCATTATCTTCAACAGAAGTAGAGTATAAAGCTGTGGTTAGTGCAGGTTGTGAAACCATGTGGATAAAGAAAATTTTGGAGGATCTTCAGTTTGAGTCATCAAAGCCTACTCCAATTTTTTGTGACAACCAAAGTGTTTTGAAGATGGTGAAGAATCTAGTATTTCATGCCAGGACCAAACACATTGAGGTTCACCATCATTACATTCGATAATTGGTTACAAATGAAGACATCAGTCTATTCTACTGCCCCACTGTAGAGCAACCAGCTGATATAATGACCAAACCACTTGGTACAGACAAGTTCATAAAATTTAGAGATAAACTTGGTCTTGTTTCTGGTTTAGTCATTAAGGGAGGGTGTTAGCATATTATTTTATTTACCTTAGGTTATTTACTAAGGTAATTTATTTTGGTTAGTTGCCTTAACCACTTCGGTTAAGAGGTTAGTTGTTTATTCGGCCTTTGTTATTTCATGCAAGCCGACATAGGTTAGTTTTATTATACCCATCTCATGCTTCACGGGTATTTCATTTGTTTGCCTAT
This sequence comes from Torreya grandis, assembly GCA_037957365.1. Lineage (NCBI taxonomy): Eukaryota > Viridiplantae > Streptophyta > Pinopsida > Cupressales > Taxaceae > Torreya > Torreya grandis. Next base: position 894,647 of record JARHVA010005949.1, read on the forward strand.
TTAATAGGCCTTCATGCTTGATTGAACGTTGAATGTGTGCTCTGCTATTCTCAATCTCATTTTCTCTCTGTATTTTATTTAATCTAATAATATGTATATGTATATATATATATATATATACATATATATATATATATATACATATATATATATATATATATATATACATATATATATATATATATACATACATACATAAATATATATACATACATATACATATACATATACATATATATGTATATGTATGTATATATATGTATGTATATATGTGTGTGTGTATATATATATATATATATGTATATGTATGTATGTATATATATATATGTATATGTATATATATATATATATATATATATATATATATATATATATATATATATATATATATATATATATATATATATATCTGTGTGTGTGTGTGTGTGTGTGTATACACATATCTATACATATATATACATACATACATACATACATACATGCATATACATATATACATATATGTATGTATGTGTGTGTGTGTGTGTGTGTATACATGCATATACATGCATATATATGCATACATACATACATACATACATACATAATTTGAGGGAAATCTATAATTATCATAAACTTAATCTCAAAGTCTATAAATTTTCATAAATTAGTGGCTAAAAGACTTTTTTCAAGTTGATTTATTTGTTTATAATATTTTGAAAGTTCAGTCATCTCATTAGTATCTATTTGCATTAGGCATATTTTATAATTTTAAAACCATAGATTGAAATTTTTTGTGAATTGTGATATTGCATTTGTAATTGCAATTTTGCCTAACAATCATGGTTTTATAGGGTAACTATCATAGTTAGCTAATTATTTCAATATTGTAACTCATGATCTATGATTTTGTTATTTTAGGTTACAATTTTTCATTATGTAACTGTGGCTTTGTAGGGAGTTATAGTTTTATATAAAGTTAAACTAATAACCCCTTTGGTGCAAGACCCCTCAAGACCAAGGGACCTCATTTTATTTTCTAATCTTTGTGCTTATAGGAGGGGTGCCAAAATAATATTATTTTAGTTTTATTGTTTGATATATTTGATTGTTATGTGTGTTTTGATTGTATATACTTATGTTTTCTCATATAGGTAAGTAGTCGATAAATTTAATTATGTTTGCCTATTTGTTACCACCCCCCCCCCCCCCTCTTGAGTCTAGGATAGCATATGATATGGAATTCATCCCCACACACTAGCTTAGTAACTAGGGGTTAGTGACGTGTATTTTATCACCATGCACTAGACCAAACTCTATGTTTTGGCAGAGTATAAAATCTAGAAGAACTATCATTTAGTGCTTAAGCAAAATTCCCCATAAAAGAATCTATGGAATGAGGGGCAGTTAAGCTCCAATATGCAAGGCAATTAAATAGCATCCTATATGACCTTCGGCCCCACTATACCTTTGCATATATCATGGAAATCCCTATAAACCTTTATTTAAACCTAGCATAGGACCTATCAACTGTAATAAACATTTCACTACAGGAGGTAGGATAAACTCCTAAAACATAGTTAAGTGTAGATGGGGTCGGGAGGGTTTGGTTTATTTCATAATGGGTCACCATCCTAAAACATTACCCAAGAATCTATCAGATGGTGTGAGCATTGAGTTACACATCTTTTTTAGTTTACTAGCTTAGGACTTGTCATTGTGTATGTGTTGTTTGTGTGTGGTGATAGACCTATGTTGTTTGTAAGCCAAGTTGGCCACACCCTTTTTGTTTTTGACACCTTATATACTCTTAGGATAATGTCCATTCTTAGACTCCACCATCATATCAATCCCATCATCACATCCATCGCCAAACCATATCCATCCTACATCTTACACTCATCTCATATCCTTCACACCCTAATATTTCATCTTCCATGTAATCTAATACTTGTCTTGTAGCGTCTATCCATCCAACTAATATTAAACCAAATCCATCTTATTCATTTTATGTTTCCCACACATCTCGCATAACACCTAATATCTATCATATATCTTTCACCCATTTAGTGCCCATCTTACATACCCCTTATATCCATCTCACTTGTATATCTTTTTATTCCCTATCTTAAATAACCTATATAATCCATCTTATATATTCTATCTTCCATCCATCCTATATATGCCATTACTTATATACTACCATTTACTACCCATCTTATAGTTTCTCCCATTCATCTCATTATCTTATATCTTCCCATCCTATATTTTCTATCTTCCATACCCCATCCATACCATATTCTCCCATCACCCTTGAATACTATATTTAGTCTAATAATCAATTTATAGTGGTCACACATCCCTTAATCCTCATTATCATCTTTGGACTAGGTATTATCAACAATGCATATTATTATCAAGATTATAATCTATCACCCATCAGTTCTCTCTATCAAGTGCCTTTTCATACCTAGCACCCATCCAATCACCATTTTGATAGTATAAAAGGAATTTTATCCCATCACTCCCTTTTATTCTTTCTATATTAGAATTTAAAATGTCTTTATCTTTTGATAATTCTTAGTCTTTTCAATCTCCACATCCCTTTATCAAAATTACCACATCACCCTCTTTGACCACAATTAGATTTGATTTCTAGACCGACATAGTAATCAAAACTTTTGCATCACCTATCACACATTATCACATCTCTCTTTCCCTCATCCAAAATGGTGATCCAAACCCATTCTCAACTCAGGATAGGATAGGATTTTAACCAAGACAATGATCCATTGAAAAATCTAAGTGATCCAACTCGGGATCATGATGATACACATAGTGATATGCATACCCCTGGAAGAGAAGAAGACTGATTCAATCCCCTCCATAATGATGATGTTAGGAATTTAATTAGCCTATACCTTTATGAAAACCATGATCAGGTTTTATCTTGAGCCATTGAAATGGGAAGCACACTATCCTCTAAATTTGATCATGGTCTTTTATAACACATAGTCTATCCCTCCACCTAGCCTAATACACAACATCGTAATACTCACACTAATCAAATACCTAAAGAAGAGGAAAGTGTGGACCAATAATTTTAAGAAGAAGAATGGACCACACCCATCTGAAATAACTACATTGAGGCTAACAAGAGGTACACTATCTCAGAGGATCGACTAGACCAACTTACACAACAAAGAAATATTTTACTCCATGCATAAAATCAACAACCTTCATCCCCATGTCAAAACATCCATAACACCTATAGACCCCATAATAGTCATGATCAAACTTATAATCTTCTTGGGGACCCTAAATTCACATAAGAATGGGAGACGATAAAGGAGAATCTCTAACAAATAGACCCACACTCACAAGTAATGAAACACAAGTACAAATATTTTTGATCTTCTCCCTTGTACATGAGTATCTTGTAAATACCTTTTCCAGCCCACTTTTAAATGCCTAAATTTGAAAAATATAGAGGTAAAGGTGATCATCAAAACCATGTATATTAGTTTTATGTGGCTTATAATGAAGTAGCATATGAAGATGCCTATCTATTGAAACTTTCCCAAAAAGCATTACTAGACCAGCCCTAAAATGGTTCATGCGGGTCTATATCTAGCTTCGGGGAATTAAATAAATAATTTGTAAGACACATCTCATTTAATATTGAACATGATGTCACCATTATAAACATCTATAACACCAAACAAAGAAGTGTGGAAATATTGGCATCTTTCTTATAATGATAGAGAAGTTTAGTGAGTTGCCTTTGATGTGTAGTGTTTGAAAAGGAGATAGCCAAAATATATGTTGACAATCTTAATTTTGAGATAAAATATAAGTTAAAACTCTAATATGCCAAAATGCTTGATAAAATTATTGAGAAGGGGATGAAAATTGAGTGATCACTTATTGAAAAAGGAACAATTAAGCTATACTCTCGAAATGAACATGGTCAAAACCAATATAATTCCTTTTCCAGCGAGTTAAAAATCTTTAACAAGAATAAGAATGTTGTGGGATATGGGGTTACTGATTCCAAAAAACAACATGTGCAAATAGTTTAAAAGAGGAATCCCATAGATCAATATAATGTCTCCTTTATTCAAGTATCACGAGATAAACCAAAGCCTTGAATTAGAAAAAGATCCCTCACCAGTTTGGGAGTACCCATTGAAATGGTCCTTGAACAGTTAATTGTTGCTAACATGATCACTCTTCCTAAAATTTGACCTTTGGATAATCATCAGCCTTGACCTGATTGGTACCATGAGGATGAATTTTTAAAATAACATAGATTCAAAGGTCATGATATGGATTTTTATCATAGTCATTGGTGTTAGGTTGTCATTGATGTCAAAGAGAGGATGAGATCATAGTGCATTAATGACAAAGTGATCAGTTTGATGGTTTGGAGAGTGTTTGATTAGTTAAGTAATTAATGGATGATATTGATGGTATGTACATGTTGCATAAACCCTATGGAATATCAAGAGTTCTTAAAATACTTATGAAATTGAATGAAATCCATAAAAACAATCATCTGAATGTCTAAGCTCAAGTAATCATCTTGACAGATAAGGCTGAGAAAGAAATTTGATGACATCATATTTCACACATGTGAAGGTTTAAAGATAATCTTTAATATGTATGTATTTTCCTATGAGAGGAGATTATATGATCAGAGTTTCAGGTCATAAGGTTGAGTGTAGAAAAAGTTATTAAAATGCAAAGTTGGCTTCTCAAGCAGAGATCACTAAGTTTTTATACTTAGCCAAATTTCCAAAGAAAGATCTAATGGTGAGTGTTTAAAAGATACAAGACATGAAATTAATCTAACTAGATAAGTATTTAATGGTGAGGGGGTGTTCATATAAGTATATCTAACAGTGATCATGAAACCTATCAGATAGAGATCAATGGTGAGCGAATGTTCATACAAATAGATCTAATGACAAGCCTGAACCCTATCAGATAGAGATAAAAAATGAGTGGGTATTTATAAATGTAGTTATATAATGGTGTATATTTAATTAATATATCAAAATATGCTTATAAGGAACAAAGGGCTGATAAGTGGAAGAAGCTCATTCGAGTCAAATAGTCAATCTATGCAGATTGCATGTAGAACTACCAAGTGGCATAAGAGCATGCAATATGATAGTAGTGTGTAGAAGTCACACTAGGATACCAATTGGTGTAATAGTGAATAATAACATCATAATAATTATAAGTCACATGTGGCTTCCAAGTGGCATAGAATTAGAGATTGACAGTAGAATGTATACAAGGCACGTGAAGCTAGCATATGTCATGATCTCAGGAGTTATGATCAAAGATCAATGATCAGCATTGATAGTTAAATCCAAGAAACTTTTGAGGAATATTGATAGTGATTATTTGTTCAAATTTTATAGGGAGCATGAAATGAATTCAAAGTGTCTATTGTTTAACATTTACACAATAACCATTGGCATTTGAGCTAACAAAGGAAAAACTAGTGCTTAGTATTTTGCTAATATCCTCTTATCCAAGATGAATTTCATGGTGGAGTAAAAGGAAAAGTTTTAAAGGACTTAAATGTGCATATATAAATTTTTATTATAATATTTTAATGTTTTTACGGTCAAATATATTGAGCTCCAAGTTGATTGAAGGTTTGACCATGTTATACAAGTGACGCAAGAAGGATAATTGAGTTGTTCTTGATGGTATTTTGATGTTTTAAGATGAAATATATATTTAATAGTGTTATATAATCCATAATAACCATATTTGTGTATTATTTTAGTTTTTACCAATCCACATTTAATGTGAACAAAGGATTATAAGTTGACTATGTTTGTTGAATGCATTGGTTGATTGAGTGACCATCTTACAGAGGTAAGTTAAATATGTTCTGAGTATAATTGAAGAAGAAAATAAGCATGGAATTATTATATAAGTCCCAAATAATGATGATAATTTATTGAGAGATCATGGTTATGCCCATATTTTTGTATAAAGTCAAGGTTTGTTGACTAGTTATTGACAGTGTTTTGTGGCTCTAAGTAAGCTTCTTGTAAAGAATGTTTTGAGGTGGTAGAAGTCAAGTTGAAGACCTTAATGAGATGTATGATGAACTTGAGGTCATGAGGTTTCTTAAAATTTGTTTTTATTTTCATAGTGTTTTTTTAAAAGTGTGTTTTTGATCTAAACATTATTGATTGTATTTTTGGATGCACTGGTAGTTTGAGAGACCACTTTACAGAAGTGTGTTGAAAGAATTTTTGAGCTGAGTTGAAGATTACAATGAGTATGGAGATGTTTTATATATCTAAAATAATTATTATAAGGATTTTATTTTCATGATATGCCCTTGATCATATATGGAGAGTCAAAATAACTTGACTGTATTTTGACGATATATGACTAATTTGAGTGGTCATACTAAGAGAGTTGATTTGAGTGCTTAGAGCCTATGTTGAAGTGTCTAAATCACATGGAGCTGTTACATATATATTTAATGTTTAACCCATGTGATATAATCATATGTATATTTTAAATATTTGAGTATTTGCTTCAAAATTTTGAGACTATGTTTTCAATGTATGAAGGTCTAGAGAGCGAGGAAACCTAATTAGTAGGTTTAAGTGTTGATTTGGTGTTCCAAGTGGCATGGAACAATATGAGAGGGAAAAAGGGAATATTTGAGACATTTTTAATGTTTTTTAATAAATTTTAAAGGATGAATATGGTCCAAGTAGTATCACATGTAACATGTGAGTATGAAGGCCTAGTTGTTTTAGGTCTCACCAAGACCTAATGGTGGTTTAGGGATAATGAAGTATTGGCCAACTTAAGGAGTGTGTGGTTCTTACATGTAATGTGTATGAGGACCTATTTCAAAGGTATAACAAGTATGGTAATCATGTTGGCTGACCAAGATGGGTTATACCAAGAGAGTGGTATAAATGCAAGGCATTATTGGCCTATTTATGTTAGTTGATGAAGTGTGATTTTAAGCGAAGAAAAAAACCTTTGAAAGAGAAGGTATAGGTTAGTGATGACCATAATTGATACAAAACTCAAAATATTTTTTTGAAATATAATTCAAGAAACAAGAACAACACAATAAAAATAATGTTATCTCTGAGAAGAGATGTTTTATTAATTAAATTTGTAGACACACACATATGCCTATCTCTAAGAAGAGATGTCTAATTTCAATTTTGGGTTACATATTAATTTACACATGTTTTTAAGGTAGGATTAGGATTTTTAAGGTCACAAATCTTGAAGTATATTAAGTGGTTCGACTTCTATGATTTACAATAATACAGAATTTGAGGAATTACTATTTTTAGAAATTTACTATTTTTAGACTATACTAATAAAATTAAAATTTGGGGAACTTTCATTGGGTTTTCAGGGGTCAAAATATATCAAGTAGATCTCAATTCCATTTCACCATTTTCTCCTTATTCTTAGATTTCCAACGGTTCAAACGGGGAGTTGAATGGAGATATGGTGCAAAAGTTATGGCTCCCAAAAGTTCTACCACCAATTGAGGTAGAACCATCACCCAAATTATCACGTGAAATGTTGCTCAGATAAATAATAGATAAAATAGTATGAGTCATGTTTATTTGATCAAGCTTATGTAGGTTGATACATAGGTCATTAGACCTAATGAGCCTAGAAGAGGTAGATTGAGTGAGTGAGCCCTTCAGATTGTCTAGATGAAAAAGTGAAGGTGAAGAGTACAAACAAAGGTGGTCATCATCAGTTGAAGAGTAGAAATAGGTGTTCAAGATGACATATTGAAGGTAGATGGGTAGGTTCTTGGTTGCCTAGGGGGTTTATTCCTCCTTAAAATGT
>JARHVA010005949.1:907500-1050293 GCA_037957365.1 Torreya grandis
AAAAATAGAATGCTCATAAGCAATTCAAGGCTTCCACGTGGCGTAAAAGTAGAGACTGATAGCAGAATGCATAGAAGGCATGTGGAGCTGACATATATCACAATCTTAGGAGTTATAATCAAAGATCAAAGTTGATAGTCAAAGCCCATACAATTTAGATAAATTTTGATATTGAATATTTGTTCAAAGTTTCTATGGATCATGATATTAGGTCAAAGTGTTCTTTGTTTAACATTTACACAGTGACCATTGGCATTTGAATTAACAAAGGAAAAACTAGTGCTCAGTATTTTATTAATATCTTCTGATCCAGGAAAAATTTCATGATAGAGTATAAGTAAAAGATATAAAGTAATTCAAGGCACATCCATAAATGTTAATTATAATATTTTAATGTTCATATAGTCAAAGATATTGATCTCCAAAGTTGATTGAAGGTTTGACCATGTTCTGCAAGTGACATGAGAAAGATAATTGAGTTGTTCTTGATGGTATTTTGATGTTTCAAGATGAAATATCTATTTTATAGTGTTATATAATTCATAAGGACCATATTTTTGGATTTTGGATGTTTTAAAAATCCATATTTATTATGAACAAAGGCTTATAAGTTGATAATGTTTGTTGAATGCACTGGCAGATTGAGTGAACATCTTGTAGAGGTAAGTTGACTATGTTCTAAGCAGAATTGAAGAAGTAAATAAGTATGGTATTATTTTATAATTCCTAAATACTAATGATAATGTATTTAGAGATCATGGTTGTGCCCATACTATTTTATATCAAGGTTTGTTGACTGGTTATTGACAATGTTTTGTGGCTCTGAGTAAGCTTCTTACAAAAATTATTTTGAGGTTGCATATGTTGAGTTGAAGACCCTAATGAGATGTATGATGACCCTAAGGTCATGTGGTGTCTACAAATGTGTTTTTATTGTCATAGTGTTTTGAAAAAAGTGTGATTTTGATCTAAACATATTTTACTGTGTTTTTGGATGCACCAACAGTTTAAGAGACCACTTTGTAAAGTTGTGTTGAAATAATTTTTGAGATGAGGTGAAGAATAAAATGAGTATGATTATGTTTTATATGTCTCAAATACTTATGAGATATATTTTATTTTCATTATATTCCCCTGATCATATATGGAGAGTCAAAATAGCTTGACTATATTTTGATTGTATATGACCAGTCTGAGTGGTCATATTGAGAGAGTTGATTTGAGTACTTAAAGCCTATGTTGAAGTGTGTAAAGAACATGGAAGTGTTGCATAGGTCCTAAAGGTTTTCACCCATGTGATATAATCATATTTATATGTGAAATATTTGAGTAGTTTCTTCAAAAGTTTGAGATTATGTTTTTATGTATGAAGGCCTAAAGAGCTACGAGACCTAATTAGTAGGTTCAAGTGTTGATTTGGTGTTCTAGATGGAATGGACCCATATGAGAATGATCAAGGAGATATTGGAGATAGTTTTGATTTTTTATAAGCATTGTTAAAGGATGAAGGTGGTCCAAGTAGTCTCACATGTAATGTGTGAGTGTGAAGGCCTAATTGTTTTAGGTCTCACCAACACTTTTTGCAAGATCCTTACATGGGACTTACCTTCTACAAAAATTCTCTCTTTTCACAAACCTTACTCCTTCATTTTTGTTTCCATTTTTCTCATGAGTTACATTGTAAAACCATGGATATGACCCAGTCTTCCTCATGACTTCTTTCTCTCCTCTTTACTTTCATACTTTTTACACACTTTTTAGCACTCCCTGGGTTTCTCTTTTGTGATTTATAGTGTAAGACCATGGATAGGACCTATCCTTCCTAAAAAAAATAACATATTTATCCCATTTAATTTTCAAATGATTTATGCACCCTCATAGGTTTCTCTTTTATGATTTTTAGTGTAAGACCATGGATAAGACCTGACTTTCCTCATAAAATCACCATCTTTTCATTCCTTATATAGAATAGAATGTGTTTTTCAATGGTTATAAGTTTTTAATATTTGTTCTCAACTTATGTTTTTACTTCTTTTGTAGATAAAATTTGTAAACACCTGGTGTTAGCATGTTTTTCTATACTTCCCTCATTATTAAAATAAGGAATCACACTCTACTATCATTTTATCCCTTTTTTCCCTTTGTCACATTTTTTTTACAATTTGAAGTAATTCAAAATGTTTTATGTTTCATTCCTCTTGATTTTTTTTCACTCTATATTTGATAAAACAAGATCAAATTCAATATATCACTTTTATTTCACTTGCATAAATGAGACTCTTAGACTCCATACTCTCTGAATTCTCCTTCTTAGCAACCAAGTCCAAAGTATTCAAATAAAATTCTCTTTAGTACCCATGTTTAGTCTTTTGAATCCATATGGAGGATGAATCGAATAAGCCATCAAGAAAGATAAATGCCAATTCATTTGAAACAAAAGGAAATGATATAATAAAGGCAACATAAAAAATTTCAAAAGTTAAAATCACACCAAAAGACATGATTAAAAGCACATCTCCTATCTCCAATCGAAGCTCAAAATCCATAGTTGGATTCATGATAGAGCTAAGTTCCATTGGGGTGTTGTAGGATAGTGGATTGGAATAGGAGAATTCAATAAAATCTATAGTGCTACCTAATTTATCATGCAATTACCCAATCTTCATAGTAGACCGATGACTTTATAAGGGGTATTAAGGAATGAGAAACACGTTGTGTTAAGGTAGGTCCATTTTAATTTTCATGCATATAACCTTCATAGGATGATATACATACTTTATTTGTTGACATAAGACTTGTGTAGCTAAGATAAGTTTTTTATATTCCTTAAGGTTGAAACTCCTCTTGTTTTGAGAAACCTAATTCGAATGTCTCGACTTCGATAAAGAGTTTCTCTACCTATGTTTTTCCTTCAGTTTCCCTTCCACCCACCTCATTTTCCCCCTTAATAGGCAATGTGTGATTATAAATATATTTCCCTCTTCTATACTTCCCTCTTCTTCACATCTTACAAACATGCTAGTACTACTTTATTTCAATTTTATCTACCCTTAGAATAAAATAACATGTTTGAGTGACTAGGATTTTTTTCTTTACACCATTGATATACATTTATAGACATGTTTTGCTTCTTTTTTACTGTTTTTTAATTATTTTAATACCCATTTTTTTGGTGGACACTTGCCTCAATTTGTAATTTCATGTACTTTTTTCTATTTTTGAGTGAGGTTAGCTTGTTACTTCTCACTCACCAATGTTGTTTTCCCTTTCATGCACCTTTTTCCATTAAATATTGAATGAGGATTGTTACTCCTCACTCATCAATGTTTTTTAACCATTTTGCTTGCCAATATTTTTTTAAAGATTGTTATTGCTTTTAGATTGATTTTTGATTACCATCCTTTTTGACATGTATCCTTGTTTTGACTTGGTGAGTTTGACTTTATTACTTAAGGTTTACTAGTTTGAGTTTTTCAATCTTTAGTAGCCTTGGATTTTTGGTTACCCTATTTAATCTTAATTTTAACTTGGTAATTTGGTCTAACATAGCACTTATCACCCCATCTTTTTGAATTTATAAATATGGACCTTGTCCACATAACACCAGTTATCTTGGCTTTCCTATGTTTGTTTATATCTCACTGATCTTACAACAACCTGCAAATCAAATGATCTTACTTACCATGTAGATCTCATCCGATCTTGCTACACCATAGATCAACCTGGCCTTGCACACCTACCAACCTAGATCTTACACACCTAGAAGAACCCTTGTCCTTGCCTCACCAAGTCCTTATGATTCTCCCTTGGATAGAACCCTTCTGATTCTACAGAACCCTTTGTCAAAAGCAATCTTTGTACCCTCCATGATTAAAACTACAAACACAATAGATAACCATCCAGAGATAAAGGTAATTCAAGGTATGTATTTGTTTTAGTTTCAATGATTTCCCTTTCAGTCATTTACCTTTAGTTATTTTTTCTTTAAAACTACTATAAACTTTTTTAGCCTCAGCATTGTGTTTTGTTGTGTTATTTATCAAAGCACCATCACCTATTGCACCTGAGTGACATGTGATGAGCTTTGAGTGGGGCATATGTATACACATAATATTTTCAAACTTTATCAATTACTAATGCTTTCTATCTTTAGTAACCAATTGAGTCTCAATATCTCTAAGTGTATGCCTTAAAGGGTACATTATGAAAGGGGTCGGTAGACCATTAGTGATTTTTAGGATTGTTGTCCCTTTTACCACTTGATATCTACACACCCATATCCTAAAAATAGTGCCATAATCTTTGCCACATATTTTTCACTATCCTTTAGTCATTTACCACCTTCATTAGCCCTTACCTAACCTAAAACCCTTTTTTGACAATTTACATTACACTATCAGCACCATCAACCTTGTGCTCTAATTAATAAAACTTTTTAGGGTCTAGGTTAGCCCCTAGATTACCTAGACCATGACCTAATTTTTTTTTTAATAATGATACTAGGTCGAATGGGTCAACCTTGTCAGCCTAAACTTTTAAAAACGATAAGGGTTATATATGCCTATATAAACATATCCATTTCTCCATTCTTATAGAGACAATAAGAGTTAATAATTAATTTTAAATTATTTACAATATTCTCTTTTTCTATTCTATTTAAGGAGTCTTAGCTTAGGGTTTATAATTAGAGAAGAATATTATCTTGTGGAGAAGTCTTGGTGAATTTCCAAACACTCTTTTGGGCATGACTCGAGTGGCTTAAAGGGTGGTCCTAAGCTTAGTGTGCCAAGCTCATTAATTATCCTCCATGGTCCTATTTATAATGTGAATCAAAATCTTATTCGTGGACTTAGCAAGACCATTAACTTGATGGTAATAGTTTGATGAGGAACTTAGGTGGATGTTATGTTTGATAGTCCATTCCCTGATCCTAGATCCAAGGAAGACCAATCTATTGTTAGAGATAATGGTGGATGGAATACCAAATATCATTATGATGCCCTCGTATAAGTCTATAATTGATGCCTCATTGACTTATTTAAGTAACATAGCCTCAATCCATATCATGAAATAGCTTTTGGCCATGAGGATCTATTTATACATGCCTATGATGTCTAGGCCCCACTAGACAAAGGGTTGATCATCTTGTATTAGGTACAATAGTAAGGCCATCAACTTTTATTTTCTTACAAATAAGGCACATTTTTTAAAAATTCACACATATACATGTACATCCTTTAATAGAGTTGGCCAATAATATCTAGATCACATAATATCTATGGTGGTAGTCTTGGGTGAATAATGGCCTCTTGATGGGCCATCATGGAATTTTTTGAGGATTTTAATCACCAAGTCTGACTATGTGCATCTTAGGAGGACTCCATTGAGCTCTTTTCATAAAAGTGCACCACTGACCAATGCATAAATAATGGTTTTTAACTTGAAATACCCAAGGTCAATCTTACTTAGAGTAGGGGATATACACCATCTTGAAAGAAGGATTTCACATTTTTTTTTCAAATTTACTAGATGATTTGTTTATTGTTGATCTTTAGATAATGAAAGAACCACACTATCACCACCTCTCACACTATCTTCTAGTTGTTCACACAACCCTTTTACTCACATAATCTTGGTGACTTGTATGTACACATTGTGTTCCATCACCTTTGTGATCCAACTAGCTCTTTTCTCATTGATGTCCTTATTAAGCATGAACTCTTTGACATGTATGTGTGGGACCATCAGCTGAATCTTTATATTGGAAAGTATGTGTTATAACTTATTAAGTGTCACTATAACTATGCGGGCATGATTTTATACAAGGATATATTACAAATCATAGTTATTTAGAACTTGGTTGAAAAAGGCAACTGGGTGCTCCAATGGGTTGTTTTTTTCTTGTGTAATAATAGCTGAGATGCCTTCAACCCCACCAAATACATAAAGGATAAAATCCTTATTATAATCTGGATTGATCAAGGTAGGAGCTTTCATGATAGCATGCTTTATGGCTTTGAAATTATTCTTGCCTTCACGAGTCCAATTACATGCATCATTCTTATTAAGCATCGTAGTGAGGGGATTGGCTCGAGTTATGAAGTTATGCATAAATATCCTGACAAATTTTATCCTCTACAAGAAGATCTAAAGACTCTTCTTATGACTTGCAAAAGGGAGGGATGAAATATATTTGACTCACTTTAGATCAATTGTGAGCCCCTCTTTGGAAATAATGTGCCCTAATAAAGAGCCTTCATGAACTATGGACATACATTATCTAGGGTTTATAGATATTTTAAACTCTCAACACCTTTTGAAGAGTTTATATTGATGGCCTAAGTGATCTTTTGCATTCTTAGAGAAGATAATTATGTCATCAAGGTATACCAAGATTATCTTGTTGATGAGTTCCTTAAATGCCATATCCATGGCTCTCTAGAAGGTTAATCCTGTGTTTATTAAACCAAAGGGCATTTGTTGGTATGTGAAGGTTCCCTACTTGGTGGTCAATGTTGTTATGTAACAATCATACTCTTGTACAATAATCTAGTTGCAGCCTGAGTAGCCATCTAACAATGAGAATCTCTCTATGCCTACAACTATTTGTAGGATTTTATCCATTGGTGGGAGGGGATAATGATCCTTAAGGGACTTCTTGTTTAAGTCTTCAAAGTCATGTATAGATGGATCTCCTCATTCTTCTTCAATAGTAGGACTTGGTTGGCAACCCACAAAGCGTGTTTTATTGGAATTATTATGTTGAATTCAATGAGCTTGGAGAGATCATTTCTCATTAAAGGAATGAGATTTGGGTTGATGGGACTCTACTTTTGTAAAAATAGATGTGCGTTAGAGTTGAGCTCAATGGTGTGTTTTTCTAAGCTTGGGTCAAATCCTTTAAGGTCCTTATATATCCATGTAAAGATATCATCATACCTCCTACTAAGCTTGATGAATTTCTTAATTTTTGGTGGGGAACATACCTTACTAGATTTTGGGATCTTTCCTTTAGAGATGGTTAATTACACAAATACCTCCTCCTTTGTTGTCATGCTTCACCTCTCTACTCAGAGCTAGTCATCGGAATTTAATATGCTTTCTATGGTAATCAACCCTTTTGGCAACTTGTTCCCCTTCGATTGGATGACTAGATCTTCATATTGAGCTTGTATTTATGCTTAGTTCTTGGCATATAAATTAGCATCATCCTATAGGAATTTGATAATATGCTCACGCTTTCAAACACTTGCTAATTATCTATGATTTTAGGGACCACCAATCTAATCACAAGCCTTACGAGCTACTTAGACTCTATTATTACATCACATGAGATGTAATATTGAACACCTATGGTTGTGAGTCTATCCACATTGACATTCCATTCTCTTGGTATGGAACTAATATTGAATGCATCGAATCCTTCAATCATGTCTCATACTTTATGCTTGTAGGACTTCAATAAGCCATTTTTGGTCATGATTTATACTCTAACCTAGTTAGCGACCAATTTAACATCCCCAAATTTTTTTAGTACCTTGATTCCTTTATTTTGAATAAAATGGAGACCTTGGATCAGTGCCTCATACTATGTAGCACTGCTCATGAAACTAAACTATAACTTGAATCCATATAAATAGTTATCATTTTAAGGGGAGATTAGCATCACACTGTCCTTTGCACCATTTTTGCTTTGGGAACCATCAAAGTATAGTTACCATATATCTTCAAGATCTTATTGCACCTTTATGAGCTCTAGCAACATGGAGTCCTATTCCAGGATGCAATATGTTCTAAGCCCTATCTCTTCCACATTGTCATATGGGTTGTACTCATAATTTTCATATGCCCATTTATCCAAAAAATAATCTAGGACCTCTTCAAGTGGCATTGTGGCTTCATGGAGAATCAAATTCTCTTCCTGATCAAACATTGCATAGTTTAATTCAACTGGGCTAGGAGAGTATGGCTCAACATGAATTTTGAAGATGGGTTCACCTCTAATGGTCACCTTAGTTTTGTATCTAGTTCTGAGAAACATATATAACTAGTTTGAATGTAAGTATCCACCCATCTTTGTCTTGAAGTATGGGGAGAGGTAGATGGTGAAGTAGAGAGGCAAGTCAATGACTGTGATATCCTGCATATTCAAAATACTTGAGTGTGCATGCAATGCAAAATTTAGATCTTTGATGATTCCTATAGTTTTAACCATTGTTCCATCCAACTAGACTACTCCATTTAAAATAGGAAAATGTACATTTCCAAGCATATATTCAATCTTCTTCAGCATCATAAACTACTCACACCTAAGTTAATCATGAAATTCTGCACCACGTACTTATCAATAATCAATAAGATGTAAAATAGGGGTGGTTTTAGCATTATTTCACACCTCCTCCTTTGGTTGACATAGAATCTCTAATATGGAAGGCATAAGTTATGATGTTTTGCATGCTTGAAAGCTTTTCAGAGCATCATGTAGAAAATTTATTTGAGAAAGAATAGAAAAAGCATCCCACATGGTTACATTGAGGATCTTCCTCTTCATCTATTTGACTGTAATGAAGGGAATTTTGGATCCCTTTGGTTGTGGTTTTTTTATGTTAGCCTCCTCTTGTACCTATGTACTGGTCTAAGGCTACTCTTCTCTTTGCATAGCCTATTTCATGTGAACTGAAGGTTGTGTAGGTATCTTGGATCACGTACTTACACATGTGACCTAGGGTATTCAAAGTGAGGGTACTGAAAGTGGTAGCCCCTCCTCCATTCAGCTCCTCTTAAATATTGTATTGAAAATAACTAGGGTGTTTCCTATATCTGATGTACCACACTAATTTACATATTTGAATTCACTCTCCTACTAATTAATAAGAGTATACCCATCTTATTTTTATGTTGGTTCTTGAGTTTATTCTCCATGCAAAGCTATTTTATATGCCTTCTCTTGAAGCTATGATAAAATTTGCATCATGAGCACTTAGTTCATGACCCCATTTACACATGTATCTTGATTATGCAGTTGATTGCATGGGAAACACTATTTGGGATCCTATGCAAGATTTTTATATGTAGGTACAAGGGCTCTATAGGTAATAGCAGTGATGGAGTTTTCCATATAAGGCAGTCTATTGTATGTGAGTTTATTTTGTGTTTATGTATTACCTTGGTAGGGAGGCCTACTTGATTTATATTATTGGTTGAAGGGATGATAAGGTCTAAAATACTATGCTTATTACCTTTTGATGGCCAAAATCTCATTTTTGAAGCTTTGTAGTAATTTTTTAACCTCATACACTTTATTAAGGGAAGCAATAGATGAAGTGGGTGGGCTTACTATGATGGGGATGGGTGTCAATGAAGGCTATGTAGTAGATTGGCTAGGTGGCAGCTCTAAGAAGTACGATATAGGAGGTCTGGGTATAATCTTCCTTTCTTGGATCAAATAATTTTCTATGTGCACAAAAAATTCATACGCATTGGGTAGTATTGCGTCTCCCATGGATTGTATCATCACAACCATATCACTGTTAAGAGATTTTAAAAAATATAAAAATGCAGTATTATGGGATGGATTACACAAGGGAATAATTTATGTCCCAGATGATGGAGAGTTTCCAGTTATTTCATAGAAGTTTCTAGGTGAGTGGATGAAGTGTCTTGATAGTTTAAGTGTCAATGACAAAGTGTGCAGTGTGTTTGTCCTAGTATGTCTAAATTACATTTGGTTGATATTCAATTTTGTCATGGTTACGGATGTTTTGAGATAAGTATGGTGATTTGAGGATGTGAAATAAGTCCCATAAGATGTCTTCTATTCTTTGAATTCTTGTGTTCATAAGTGTCATTCATATGGTAGTCCATAGTTTTCATCTAGACCTTTTGGGTCCAGTGGCATAAAAATCTGAATAGGTAGTATGTTGATGTCATTATTACCACATGTGGATGATTCAATGGGAGTTGGTCATATGGTTGTGATAACATTAGTGCCAATTTTATATGTTCCAAACTTTAGGTCATGCAATGAAGTGCAACAAAAGATATGCAAGTGCAAATTTAGCTTCCGAGGCAATTCTAAGCATAGTTGGCTCTATGGTAGAAAAATCTGAGTAGGCATATTAATGGAATTATATTTAAAATTTGTGAATATTTTAGGAGAAACTTGATATATGGTTGGATTTCCCTATGAAATGTGATCTTATGGTTCAAATATCAGATCATGTGATGATGCATAGCAAAAGTTATTAAGGTGCAAAGTTGGCTTTTTAGACATAGTTCACTACATTCTCATAGACAAATTTATGATAGCATATCAAAAATTCATGGGTGATCATGCAGTAGATATCTAATGATGTGTGTGAATTCAAAATTTCAAAGGTTTCTCTGATTACACATAGAACTACCAAGTGGCGTAAGCATAGGAATTCAAACAAGTCAAACAAGCTAAGAAGGTACGTGGGGCTACCAAGTGGCATAAGCACATTAAAGTGGAGAATATTAATTAGGTTAAAAAATTCATGTGATTCTTCCAAGTGGTGTAAGTGCATGAAGTCAATTAGTCATATGAAGATCTAACAATGAGCATGTGATCATGCAATGTTGATCCAACATAGCATATTAAGTCAAATAGGTCAAAGTGCTCGATGTTTAACAAGTTAAAGATAAAGATACTCTTGAGGATATCAATGAAGCACATTTTTTCCAAATTTTTAGGAAGTAGTGAGATGATTTCAAGATGTTTTATGTTTAATTGTGACCGTTGGCATTTGAATATTCAAATTAACATAGGAAAAACTAGTGCTCATTGTTTTGTCTACATCTTTTGATGCAAGATGAATTTGAAGGTGGTGTAAAAATAAAAGCTGTAGATAAATCCAAGATGCATCTATATAATCTAGTTATAAAGTATAATTTCTTTTATATTTAAAGATACAGAGCTTTAAATTTGACTATTGTTTGACATTCATCTGTTAAGAACTTGAGAAGGATGTTTGAGTTCATTTTGATGGTATTTGGATGGTTCATGGTGAATTACCATTTGGAGAGTATTTTAGACTCCATGAGGGTGATCTATATGTATTTTGAAGGTTTTAAAAATTCATATTCAATATAAACAAAGACTTAGAAGTTGAATGTGTGTTCATTCATTGTGTTTCTATGTATAAGGCCAAAGATTGATCTCGGTTGAGGAGTGTAGTGATGACTATAATCACTTGAAGTTATCGAAGGGGTTATATGGAATGGAATCATGTATTTGGAAGTGGTCCTATGTTCCTAATTTTCTCAGTGAAGTGCTAAAGGAGTGAATAGGTCTTTATTTATTAGACCTATAAGGGCTATTAAGGCCTAATTGAAAGTAGTTATTGCTTAAAGATTACCCATGGATGCTATACCCAACCTACAAGGATTGTATTGAGTCATGTATTGATGTGAGAGAAGCCTTAAGGGTTAAGGCATATGTAATGGCCAACCAATAAGTTGGTAATCATGAAGGCTCTATAAATAGTGAAACCAAAGGTGATGGTTTCTAGGCTTGTGTGTGATGAGTAAATGAAAGAGTTGAGAAGTGAAGGAAAGAAGAGAGGGAGTGTGCCCAATGGATGGGTTGAAGAGAAGAGTAGGTTGATGATGGTGTGTATGACCTTTAAGTCATATTTTTTATGTCAAAATAATGCTCTTGCATGTTTGAAGATTGAGGATGAACGAAGAGATCTAGGTTGATCCAAAAGGTGGCTTTGGATGCAATGAGAGTTTGTAAAGGATAGAGAGTGTATAGAGTTGAAGAGAGATGATATAAAATTATATCTCCATCAGATTGGTAGGAAATCAATATTTTGGAGATGTTCATTTCATAGGTGTTCTTATGGGTGCTCAACACCTAGGGGGTTGATTCCTCCTTACAAGGTGAAACTTGGTAAAAGGTTTAGTTGTTATGGGTGGTCAGGTAGACAGGAGTAGTAGCTCCTTTAAGGACTGGTGTCTCACTAAATTAAGGGATTATTGTTCCTTTATCATTTGATGCTGGTTTAAATTTAGATCTTGTCATTTTAGGACTATAGTCCATCTTACATGGTTAAGTTGGTTTTTATCCCCTAAGAGGGTTTCTCACATATGTCATGTGTTATGTGCTTGATCTTGATTTATCTTTCTTTTCATTACTATGAATGGTGTTAATGCTTCATAAATGTATGAATTGATTGATTAAGGGTTTGAAGGATTTGGAATTGAATTGGATTATCTTACATCACTGATTCGCCCCCCCCCCCCCCCCTTAGTGATTGTACCTCTAACACTAGACTCTTTGGAACCTAAAGTTGAAATTAACCATTATCTCATGTGGGGATCTCTCTATAGTTGTAAGTTGTTATATTAAGGACAAGTGATCACTCTGGTTTTCAATTTGCTTACATAGTTCCTCCCCGAGCTCATCCCAGTTACAAATGGAGTTTAGTCTCATCCCTCAATACCACTAAAGTGGTTTCCATTTGAAATAAGAGGCAAGTGTCCTAACTATGATGTTGTCCTCAATAACATGGTTCACTGAGAAGATATTCACAATATCTTAAATATGCTCCATATGGGAAGTTGCATATATGTTAACCCTAGATTAACCCTCTTTCACTGAGTATGCATATGAGAAGTTGCATATATGTTAACCCTAGATTAACCCTAAATATGATCCTATAGATTAATAATATTTCACTGAGTATATATGTAAAATTAGATGTCTCCTCATTAACTAGGCAAATTATGAGTAATGTAGTTAATTTATCAATAATAAATCTTGCTTAAGAGAAGGAATGATAACTTTACCTGATCTATGATAAATAATTTTAGCTACCACATGTCCTTATTTTCATAGTTTTATATTCCTTAAGTTTCTCATACAAGAAAGATTCAAAATAATTTCTTTGAATGAGGCTTTTCGATGAGCATTTTCATCACCATATTTCCTACTTGCACTCGGGGAGGTTATCTTGGGCTCTTCTTCTGGGTGATCCTCCTGCAATGTCTTTGAATCTCCTTCTTTGCTCTTCCATGTAATCTTAGGGATAAACTTGGGACTTTTTACCAGTGGATCCTCCTTCAATATGGAAGAGACCTCTCTAGAACTCTTGTATTTATCCTTGACTTTTGATCTTGAGGACTTCCTTATCCCTTCCTTCTTGATGAATCAATTCTCATTAGTAAGCTAAGAATAAATTTAATTAAAATGTAACAATTGATTTTTTTTAATAATTTTTAATTTTTTTAAACGGTAATTAGTAAATAATGAAAATAAATAATTAATAATTTGAAATATGTTGAAAAAATTCTTAACTCATATTATGTTATAGCATCTTCTTTATGTATAACACCTTTATCATTCGCTTCATTACCAAACTAATTATAATTATTAAAAATAATAATTTAATATTTTTTTTGATATTTTCACAATCCATGAAAATGATCTGATCAATAACTTAATTGTTTGTATCTCATGCATGTCCCTCTAAAACAACCATTCTGCTAAAAAATATAGGTTTAAAATCTAGGTTGTTAATTGAGGTGTGTGTTTGAATATCTTAATTACAATTTTGGTTTTAGGTGTTAAAAAATGGGGCTAGTGGAAGATTCAAATGGAAACATGAAGGGAACGATGAGCATTCCTAGCAAGTGGTCCACTTTGTCGAATGTACACAATCTATCTATACTTGGAAAATGTCAACAAGTGTGGGCACAAAGCCTCCACGCTAATGTGTGGGTCATATTTAAGTTAGTGGGCACCTTAAGCCATCTTATTTGTAAGCAATTTCTTAAACTTTAAGTAAGTGGGCGCATCAAGCTATTTGGAAAGTCATCCCGTTTTATGGGGGTTCTTAAATTTTATTAATGAAGTAATTTCAGGAGTATTTATAATAAATGTAGTGTAACAGTTAGTCCCTATTTTGGTATTGTAAATTGTATATGGTTCATTTTTTATGTAAATTTTCAATGTAAGTTTATTATAACAGTGAATTGTAGGTAACATATAAATATTAAGTGCATAAAAATTTAAGAAAAGTTATTAATTTTTTAATGATGTTAAAATGTAAATGTGAAATAATTTAAAAAAAAAAAAAAAAAAACCGAATGTAAATAAAGATAAAAATAAGCATATGAGCTTTGTTGTACAAAAATAAAAATAGACATACGAGCATAGGGGATGTGTATGTGTTTGATAAAGTACTCCATCAACAAATTATGTTAATTAAATACAATATAAATAATTTTATTTGGCAATATATAATTTTTAAAAAAAAAGTTTATAACTATATGCAAAAGCTATAAATCTAATACAGAACCATGCATGTTCATCATGGATTAAATGGTTCACAAATAGGATATTTCTGCGTGATCGTCATGGAATAAATGTATATACGACTTTTAAAAAGGGTTAAAATGAAATAATTTTTTATACAAAATTCTAAAGAGGACAGGTTTGGAATTGTAAGGCTTTCAAAGCTTATAATTTTTCATTCCACACGGCGGTAGATTTGTGGCCATACGGTTGGTGTACGTGTTGACCACAAACGGTCGTGTCAGGCATGGCTATTTCTATCTTTGTTTACATGTGATCACACTGCCTTCTTCTCCAAGCCTCTCTGCTTCCAAAATATGGTCTTTCATTGCCTTCTTCGATCTGCTCGAAAGATTACTTCCTGAGTAATTACGTGCCCAATTGCGTCAAATCTTAAAGCAACGGTATTTATCTCTACACGAGTACTTCAACCCTCCTCATTCTCAGGTGGACATTCCAGAATTCAAAGACAATCATTGAATCAATGCCAATGAGGTTTATGAGGACGTGCAACACGATCTGCAAAGTCTACAAGGAATTACCTGAAGCCTGATTGTATTTCGTGCAAAGAATTACCTCAATTTGGGTTTCTGTCCAACTGATGGCGAGGAAGTGGAGGACTCATTCGAAGGGGCGAGGGTATGGTTGTCGCACAAAGGAGACGCGGAGTTATACTCTCAAACTGGCCAAGGCAGACAAAAGGTTTCTCTCCGCTTATTTCAATTACATTACAAGGCGAGCAGATGAATTCAAAGCATTGCATAAAGACCTCATGATTTACACAAATACTGCCGAGTAAGAATATTAGGTTATATGCACTTAGAAGACAGTGAAAAATAGGTAGAAATGGATAACTTATCTATAGCAAGAAAAAATGATGACTTCACTATAACATAAGAAATTTTCAAAAGACTTGCAGTATGCCATTTAAACGAAGAACAGATTTGTTTTAACTTCTAGAAGCCAACGCACAAGGATCAAAACCGGAGATTTTTTTGACATTGATAATATAATAAAATGGCGAAACAATATTACATACATAAATCTCCCTTATAAAATAAAAAATATCTAAACTGTAGCTTTCTTCTTTTCTTTTCTAAGTCCAATCATTGCAAGCTTGAGAGCTATTAATGGTTCTGATTGGAATCCTAAAAACAAAACATGGTTTCTGAATATTAAATCTTGAATGAACGTTTTGATTTTCAGCCTGGAAGTTGTACCCATTTACAAGTGCTGGGAATGCCATCGTAGACCACATGGAGAAGATAATAACCCGGTGGAGCCACCATGATAGAGGGGGGAGTGAGGATGGAGAGCTGGTAGGAGACCGGAAGAATCACAAACTCGGCAATCTCTAGCCTCACCAGCCTCTGGTTCATCGAATCACCGTGCGTTATACATGACGGCACCATGAGCGACACAGATATGGATTTTTCAAATGGCATTTGGCACGGGGGATTTTTCAAATATTAAAATAGGGAGAAGTGGGAGATCATAAATTTGAAATCAAAATTTAACGAAGGTAATTACAGGCGGTTGTGATCAGCCCGGACGTCGACGTCCCCTGACTCTGGGTAAGGTTAAACTGACTGCAGTGTGGTAGACTGATGATTCAATGTTATCCTGGCATTTGTTGTGAGTGTGGCTGATTTATGTGTCTGCAGTGACCAATTAGGTTTGAAAAGTCCACAACCAAAGACTGGCGAAGACCAACACACATTAGGGGTTGGCGTGTGCTGGTTAAGCTCACCCTGAAAAATATTGTGAGCAAAGATGAACAGGGAGGAAACCTGAGAGGAAGATGCAAATGAGTGATGAAGCCAATAGGTTCACACATGGTTTGCGCTGCTAAACCACTGACGGTGTGCAATATACAAGAGAATGGAATTTGCACGTGGTCCTCACTATATAGCCATCAAGTCATTGTACTGCAATAGACAAGAGAATGGAAGGTACAGAGTTTAGGGAAAGCCTATTCTGATATCAGATGTGGGTGTTACCCCATTTGAGGCTCTAAATGTGTGGAAGCATACAATAATTTCCAGTCAGTCAACATAACATATTTTATTAACAAAACAAATTATATATATGAGTTTAACTCTAACTCTTATAATAATTCTTCAAATCACTAACACTAATTTAGGTAGGTTGTTCTAACAATCTTTATTCTCTCCATCCTATTTTTTCTCCTAAATATCTTCCACTATTGAGTTGTACGTAAACAAATCTAATTTTATTCAATTACATAAATCCTTACCTATCCATATGTAATAATTACTTACAATATTTTATTACCTATGTGAGGACTAATTCCTCATCAAGATTTTACTAATAAGTCATTGGCATAATGTTCAATAGTCTTATGAATAAAATCATGAAAAATATGTATAATTGTCGTTTGATAGGTAGCTCCCACATTCTTGAGTCCAGAGGGCATAATAATATAATAAAATGTTCCCCATGCTATGGTAAATGTTCTATTTTCTTAATCTTTTAGGTTGAGTTTTATTTTATTATAACTAGTGAAATCATGCATGAATGAAAATTTATCATACCCAGCTATAGAGTCAGCTATCATGTGTATGTAAGGTAGTGAAAAATCATCTTTTAGAAAAGTTTTTTTAAAAATCCAGAAGATCTATGTAAAATCGCATGTTACCATTAGGTTTTGTAATGGGCACTATATTAGAAACCCAATCAAAATGTGAAGTTTCTCTAATAATAAACCCTGAATTTGAGAGTCTCTAAATCTCATCTTTTACAAGCAAGGCTACCTTAAGATGCAACGTGTGAATCTTTTGCTTGACTAGTTTTGCATCTGGATATAGTACTATATTATGCATTGGCATAGATGGATCCATGTAAGACATGTCAAAATAGGCCCAAGCAAATAATTTTGTACAATCATGTAAAACCTTACGATAAGTTTTTCCTTCATCCTCCTTCATCATTTCTACCAATAATACTAGTCGGGGATATTGATCTATTCCATTATTATATTGTACTTTTCTTCATTAAATAAAGTGGATCTATCTGCTATATATGGTGTTATGTGAATCATGT
Source organism: Torreya grandis (assembly GCA_037957365.1). Lineage (NCBI taxonomy): Eukaryota > Viridiplantae > Streptophyta > Pinopsida > Cupressales > Taxaceae > Torreya > Torreya grandis. The sequence continues at coordinate 924,884 of JARHVA010005949.1, forward strand.
TAGGTGCATCATGTTAGATATGAGTATAATCATTCTTACCAAAGTAAGCATGAGAAGAGGTACTATCATGAAACCTATTCTTATGATATAAGGAAGGGAGATATTCATAGGCTCCCAATTACTCTAGTAATGAATCTGCTATGCCTATTTTTGGCACCTCTCTCTTCTTCTAAAAATTAAAGTGTACTTACATATTCTTCCATATTTATTACTAATGTTGTGATGTCTAAAACTGCATATGGGGGTCTTAGTCAATTGGTTTCATTTCAAATATGCATTCTTATGTCAAATAGATATGATGACTAATACATTTAATGAATTTTTTTACTCCAACATTAAGAAATGGTTTTGAAAGCATAAGTATGATATAATGAAAACATATTCAGTATCTATATGGATAGGTTATGAAGATTGATAGTTGTAAATGGTTTGGCTTGGTCATGTGCATAGTGATACTTATTTATTGTACTTGCCTATTTCATTTATAAACAATGCAATATTTATATTAACATAGAGGTGTGAGAGCTTTGCATGATCTATTGCTTAATTAGTGGAATTTTGATAAGGTGATGGTTCAAAACTTTATTGTGATTGGTTGAATTAGAAGTTGCAATATAAGTTGAGAATGATATGTGGCTTTGATATCATTTACATTTCATATAGTTCTTATATTTCTCCATTTCATTTATGAAATTTATGATTTATTATCAAGGTATTAATATTATATGTTTGATTTCAACCTAACATATAAATTAAACCTATTGAAATTAAGGTCTAAAGTTTATACTAAAAACAAAACCCAAGCACTAAGTTCCTAAGGGACACCTCAGTGTGATTTCCTAAGGTAATGGATCTAATTTTATTGCATATTGAATAAAATTAATATTGTGAAGAACTTGGGTTTGAAGTCATGTTTCGAACCTCAACAGACTATGCCGGTAGTAACACTGAATGTGTTTTAAGTGGCATAATGTAAAGACTTAGATACAGTGATTGATTTCATTGATATTTGCTTTGGGTATGGATATTTCATTGCATTAATAAATTTTGTACATACATCAGATATTCGTTAGTAGTAGGGCTTTTGGAACAAGTTTAGTGTTTGATAAACTTGGTAGAAATTGTTTAGAGTTGGTCAAACCTCTAAAAAGTACTGACATTGTTGACATCAAATGAAATATAGAAACATAGAATCAGGTGGTTAATGTGAGATTGAAACATAAAAGATCATTTATTCACATTTGGTAGCCATTCTTGCAAAGCACTTGGGTGGAAGTGGCACTTTGTAGGCAAAACAAAGAATGAGGAAGAAAATAGATGATAGAGTTTGGTGCATCTAGTTCCTTTATCAGCAAGGCAAGTCAATTACCTTCTTGAATGGTTTCCTCATATGAAGTTTGCAATATGTTTGATATACAAATCAAATATTCAGTTGTGTGCATGATAATATTGAATAATTTTTTAAAAAACTCAAAGTTATATGAGTTGTTTTTGAATTTTTTTATATGGTTTTGAAACCCTGAGATATGCATGCACCATGTTATGAGTTTGCAGTTCAAAAATATTTTAAGTTTTGAAGTTTAATTTTGGGTTGATGGTTTATGTAGTTGACCATATTTAAAAATATTTCATGTTTGATATTCCTCTACATGATACTGTTTGAGTATCTTGATGAGATATGAAGATACAAATGTTAATATAAAGGATCTAGAAAGTATACAAATGTTAATATACACATTGAATGGTATTTTTTAATAAATTATATAACATAGTAATAAAAACAAGTGATAAAACTATTATGTCTGTAAAACTACTATTTAATAGGTGGAGGAGAAAAAACCAATTCGTCTATGCAGTTGCATAGGGTTTTACACTTATATTTTGTGCACCTATGAAACATTTTGGGGCTCTCATAGAAGATTGTCCAAATTCTATATAATGTGTAACCTTTCCTTGCATAACACCTTGTAACACTTCACAACACCTCACAGTTTTTTAGGATAACTATATCTCAACATCCACATGTCAACGTCTTCTCTGAGCACCAATGCTACTACCATAGACACCTCTAAGGAACATGAACACTTGTATCACATATAGTGTCTAGCTAATGAATAACATATTTATGTCATCAACGATAGTAGAAACCAAAATAACATCAATATGAAAGATGGAGTTCAAGGACAAACCCTCATCATTGAAGCACATCTTCGATCATACTCTCTTAGATAGCTTCAACAAGGTAAGGATATCTAGTTACATCAAAAATGTACTTTCAAGTATGCAGTCAAGTCCATGGAGTGCATAGTCACTTATGATGTCATTACACTAAAGGTTAATCACACTCAGATTGGATGATCATATTTACATGATACAGATGCTAAATATTAAGGAAAGTTATATAAGGGGACCATACATGTCAAATATCACTTCTTCAATGTCTTAGAGTCACTGCCAATGACTAAACTCATTTTTCTCTATGTTAAACAATGATGAAAGCTTATCTCACATCTACAAAGTTTGTGCTGCTCATCATCCTCCTTGAGGCCCTTGCACAACCATGTAACACATATTGGTATTATGGCATTCCACATAATCATCACAATATTACAAACTTGAAAAGATATTACAACAATTTGGAAATGTATTTTAAGAGCTAAATGGTCATCGCGTATATTAAATGGTGAGCCAATAAATACTTTTTAATCCTATATCCCCTCTTCCAAATAGTCCACTGTATCATAGGTCTATTTGAGAGAATGATGAAGTTTGACACTAGATCCAATAACTTCTTGATCAAGGTAAGATCAGGACAAACTTTTTCCCTTATGGAAGCATGATGTGTTTGTGCCAAATAAATATGGAAAAATACTTTTTTGCATCACCTATCTTGCATTTCACAAGATCATAATGAAGATTCAATACCCATTATCATGTATTGATGACCTCCTAGACGATCTTAGATATGAAAAATACTTCACCATAATTAAATTGAATGTAAGTTACCATTAGGTACCACTCCATTTAGAAAATGTTTGTAAGATGACATTAAAAAAAGGGAAGGATTGTATCAATTTTTTGTTAGTCCTTTCGATTGAGAAATGCACTAGAAACATTCATGCACCTAATATATTATCTAATCATGTGGTTGGTAGACTAAGGATAAGACTATTCTAATGAGCAGACTAATTAAATGAATTCATAAAGATAACAATATTCTGATAATATGATAAATATGCCAAATATAGAAGCTATTAATCCAAAAAATAAATTGATTACTTAAAATTGAATAAGACATAATACTTAACTTATGTAATAATGTGAAAATAGGTCTGAGTGATGTAGGTATATGAATGGACTATTTGAAGATATGTATCCTACCATCAGATTCAAAATATTTACTTTATATTAGCTTAGATAGTTGTGTCGCCTTATGGACACTTACATCAATGCTAATATTTATATGTCGATGCTAATTTTAAGATCAAATTAAAAACTATTTTATATAAATTCCACTTGTGTCTATTTAGTGATATTGTCACCTTACTTCTTATATGTCTAGATCGGGTGCATAGGTTTTAGATATCAGTTTGTAGCTCAAAACCCTATGTCCTTTGATTAGGGCATGTGGTCTTGAAAAACAAGGGTTAGTAGGCTCAAGTGAAGTTGAGTTGACCTCAAATACCTACTATTAGTTATTTTTTCCTAAATAACCACTACTCTGAATAGTGCCTCAATCTAATGTAGTTCTCTCCTTGTGTGACCTTGTGCATAAACAATTGTGTAATAGGATATATGTGAGTGGATGTAGTGATATAGATTGTAACTTGGAAAATATTGCTAAAGGGATGTTATTTTAATGCTTTAAACTAGTAATATGATTGCTCATATGACTAATATAGAAATAAGGAAGAATAGGGAAGTAGAACTCAGTTGTGCAGTTGATATAGTGAGCTTGATAAGTTCCTTTTTTGGTATTTTCTAGATGATTAATGAATGGTATTCAACTTGTATTTAAATCACACCTTTTGAAATATTTATCATGTAACTTTAAAGGAAACTAATTATTTCAACCCATATAAAAATATTTTCAAATTTGAGGCTTTGTGAGTTTAGGGATAGATGCATCAGACCTGGGACACTAGCATCGATGCTAGTGTCCAACCCTAAATGCAAGTGTCCAAGAACATAGACTATGGATTGAGATCTATAATTGACTATGAAGGATATATATCAAATTATTAGCATAATTAGGAATATAGGTGATCTAGATAATCAAAATAATAGGGTCAGACTATAAAATAAGCATTTAGGTATAGTGAGATGGCAAAGATGAGCCTTTTAGCTATAAGGTAGATTAATAACTAAAAGGTTAGAAATTATTGATATATTCCAAATATACAAGACTATTTTGACATATAAATCTATATTTAATCATCTATATTTTCACCCATTTAATCTAATAATGCATAAGGATGAAATTACTAGGATAAAATAAAGAGGTACACACCGTTGTTTATATAACAAAATTTGGTTTGAATTGATCCCTTTTTTGTATGTGTATGACCTAAAAATAAAATCATGTTAAAGGGGTAATTAGTATATATAATCTGAAAATGAATAATTAAAATCACTTGAAAGAAAAGAGAGCAAGGAAAGAGTACACATGTGTGTCAATGTAACCATGCTTCCCCTTGATAGTTTACTTTAGTAATGATGGTTATTAGTTAAATCATTGGAGAGAGGTTCAAAATCAAACCATAGATATGTGAAGAGGAGAATTGGAGAGTGATCATGCCCCTAATCTTGTGTAAGCATGAGTAGTTCCAAGTCTATTAAGGGCACTGAATATCAATCACACAACTCAAATGTGAAATACAATCATATATATAAAATCCTATATCTAATTTTGATCAAGTCCAAATGGTGTATCCATGTTATCCCACAGAGATATAAGTAGTTCCATGTACATTGAGGGCATTGAATATCAACTACACTACCCCCTAGAGCCAATTATTGTAGGCAGATAAATGTTCAAAATATGTTTATCAAAAACTACATGTGTGTATATAAATTTAATAGCACATCTATAATTTATTGAATTTTCATGGAATATGCACCTTAAATGTGTCTCAATCTTAAGTATCTATCAAAATTTAACCTTTTCTCTATAAAATGAATCTGATATATGTCAGAAATTTGAAAAACTTTGGCCCAAATCTGTGCCTAATGTATATGTTATCACTTAGATTTTCACCATTTAAGGAGATGTCTCATCTCTCCTCATCCAAGTGGTATAATGGAAACATCTCATTTTCTATGGGTAATCAATTGGTGAGATGAATCTCTAGAAGGGCTAGTTCCCTTGATGCACTCTTTGAAACACCTTCATACTTATCAACTTTGCATGAAAAGGGTTAAGAATAAAAACCAAATAAGTTAAAAGGTGATGCACCAATAATAAATTTCCTCCTATTGACTGAAATTATACTACTTCAAGCAAATCAAATCTTCTTTCACACATAACTCACAACTCAAGATAGATTGCTACATAAATGTTTTGTATGCTAGGTTCAAGAGGTACATTTGATGTTTAAGAGGGATAATGAATGATCCTTTAGAGAATATAGTTATAAACCACTTATAAAAATCTCATAAACTAATAATTAACACTAAAAAAGACCTGCAACAATCACCCTTCTGCACACTTGTGGGATAATCAAAGACAACATGCTAGAAAAGGTTATCTTTTACTAGACAAGATCAATAAGATTTGTAACTAGACTCAATTATGCAGTAAGTATGAAAATTCACTTATTTATTTCTTCAAGAGACATTAAAATACAAAATTGGCTAGATTTTCACCATTAACCGATAGAGGCTACTCAAAAGAGCCCAAAATTTCACTACTTATAACATTTGAGAGAGGAACGAGGAAAGGGAAGTCCAAAGGTCACTTGAAAACTTATCATGATGAGAGAATGGATTACATGTGCATGAGAAAAGTATGTGAAATAGACTGTGCAAGGTTATAAGGTACAATTTTCCATCTAAAGCATGAAACTCTTAAAAAGTGGCATGAAATTCCTTGTGTTGGCTCAGAAAACTACCTTCATCATCTAGCTCTATTGGAATGTCACAAAACTTAATAGGGACATATTTAATGATTTTAATAAAAGTTATGGGTTTCAAACATGCTTCTCCATGCATTGGTTGCATTCCTAATCACTTGTATTCCTTTGAAAGTGAGCCATCACTACTTGTAGTCAAAGAAAATCCTCTTTCACACACCTTGCACACTTGGATTCCGAAATAGATTTATATTATCATTAAAATATATAAAATGGGTGAATTACATGTTTTAATACCATCCATGGCATTATATTTATTAGGTTCACCTTAAATATGCTTCTACTTGAAGTTTTCACACTTCTCACCATCATGTTCACTATCCCAGTTCTTGTTGGCTGAGATGAGAGATCCGGTAGGCACACTTCAGATTTTTTATAAATCATTAAATGGACATGGTGGGTTATATTAAGTCTCTATCTTCCTCCCAAATTTTATTTCATCTCTTAAAACTTCCTAGACCTGCATAATGCACAAAATAGTCAAGAAAAGCAACTTTATACCCTATGCATACAGGTATGAAATAATTAAATTATATGGGAATGATATTTGGAGAGTGATTTTCATAATTTAATTAATTTCATGGCCATTTCATCCCATTTTTATATCTCTCCCTCTTCATTTCCTCAACTAGGTCCTTATCCAAGGGTTTGTAAAGGTTTTAGGTCTCTTAGGCTCTTAATATTTTTTCATAAAAATGGGACATTGAAGTTTTAAAAAAAAATTCACAATAATTAATATAAAAACCCCTTTCAACTTAACCAAACTCCATATATCCTCATGCACAACCTCCAAGAAGATGTGAGTATCTAAAGTTGTTTATTTGAGCCCTTCCTTTACTTTATACAAGCATATTATTGCCTTTGATCCAAAATGTGTCTTCTTATGCATTCCAATAGATTATAAAAATCTTTAGTGACCCCATAAACATGATCCAATAGTCTATAATGTCTACCCAATGCTAAAAATGACATTGACCCCTCATTTGGGCTTTAAGCCAAAACCCTGCCTAATAGGCCTAACTACAACTTTGGTGTTTTATACCATCTTAGTGGGTTATATCCTTATTAATAAGGCTTATAATATTTTTTTAGATGTAACCAAACTTATAAAACCTCCTATAAATATTAATTTAGCTCCTGGTTCATCTTAGCAACCTCCTTCCTCAATAATGTAGGGTTTGTGCATGGAGTGCCCTCTATCTGAGATTTAAAAAAAAGGGAACTTCCCCTACTTGTCTAGACAAAAAAAGTGGTATAAGATCTTCCCAAAGTTATTAGGACCTTATAAACCAAAATTAATCCCTTTTTCAAACCATTTACCCTTCCAACTCCCCCAAAAACCAAAATAGACTCTCATTAAGATATACTGTGTACATTGCTTCATAGTATTTTTTATACCTAATTACCATTTATTATAGAAATTTTGGATTTTAAACATAAAGGAGAATATTATCTAATATTTTTTATCATTCCAAATTACTACATACCCTTAATACTCCTTGCTCAGTCAAAACTAAGTTTCAACTCTTGACTATGTTTTGTGTCATGAAGGTACACCTATAGGTGATCATGCCTCTTTAAATTTGATAAAATGTCTATATATCAATTTAAAATCCCTTAGGATAATTACATTCTTTTTTTATCCCATTTATAAACCTCCTTATGCATTGATAACATTCACAACCTCAAAACTACTCACTCCCTGTCATGGTCAAACAACGTCAACTATGTTGGAAGGAGTAAAACCTTGTAAGTGAAGATTACTTGTTTGAAATGTCACACCTCACTATTGGATTTCATGATCCATTTTATAACATCTTGAAACATCCAACCTTGATGAATCCATGTTCAATCTTCTATCTAAATTATATGCTCCTACAGTTAGCTGTAGGTTTTCATTTGGCATAATGGCACACCTGTAGGTATAGATTGGACCTTGAAACACCACCCATTAAATATTATTTATGATATTTTATATGATAATTTCCAATTTCCATATTTATAACAATTAAAAATGGTTTCATATTCTATCTTTGAAACATTATGTGAAGAGGGCTCTTTTAGGATCAAACCTATAGATGTCAATGTAGGGCTTTAGTGTTAAAATAGGCAACTTTGAGACTTCCAACCATCACCCTCCACAAATCCTCTTGACTTAATATTTTTAATATCTCTTCCCTTCATGGATACTAAAATTAATTTTCATTTGGACGCACTAAGAGTCTTTGTAACCTTGTTATAGGATATCCATAAAATAGCTTGGACCTTTGTTATCACTTTTTAGGGAAAATGTCCATAAACTCAGTCATCCTATGTTTGAAGGTGATCCATACTTACATTTGCCTTTATGACACCTCAAATATGTCTTTCATGATCAACTCACATGATGTAATCCAAAAAAAAATTTACCATGTTTCTAATTCCCCATACAAGGACCTTCAAATCTTTGTAATGTCACATGTAGGTGAGTATTTTCACATACAAGCAGTAAAGCGAACTTGGGTAGTATGCAAGACACATATTTTTATGATCACTTATGTTCCCTCACTAGGTATACAAATTCAATCTTATCACTCTTAAAATATTTAAAAATCTATCAAATTTTCCATCTTAGCATGATGTCATCAAGGAGATTCCTATAGGTGCATTTGAGTTATATGTGGGCAGTGGATAGAATTTGAACAATGTATGTTGATGAATGGTCTCATGAACATGATTATGCTAATTAAAAATTATAAAAATGAGTTTTTATAATTATTTTAATCTTGATACAAGTCTCAAAACATCTGCTTCAATGTGAAAACCTCTTGTAAACACCTATTACAGAGGAGATAGGGATAACTAGTGACTAGTTTGTATGGTGCATGAGCTTGCAACCAACCTTGCATCTTCTTAAAAAATTCAAATGAACTCTCCTCAGCTCCTTATGACCTAAAATAATTGATGTATCTTCATTAAAACTCCTTAGACATGCTAGATAGCCTTTATACATATGACTGCAAGTGAGAGTGCGTGAAGAGTTGACTATGAGAATGACAAGACTTAGAGTTTGATCAAAACATGGTTTGATGAAAAAAACATGGAATGGGGAAATAATTATGACATTTATACATGGTAAAAACCATATTTTGTTCACATGAGACTGTTGCAGAGAACCAAACATTTTACAAACAAGGAAACCTTGACTAAGACCTCACATGGTGACACCCTCCTCTAAAATGAGATTATTTTCCTATCAAAACACCATGAAAAATGAAAAAATCATGTATATATTATGAAGATACATCCAAAATTATCTGGAGTCAACATCACCAACTTTATTAAATAGACTTGGTTAAATTGGATCAAAACATATAGGGTGCAGGAAATAATGAGCAAAAAAACACAGTCAACTTGTTAGAGATGGTTAATAAGTCATGGTTGAAAAATACTTGAACTCATATTATTTAAATGAATATATTTTATTTTAATACCACCTCCCAAAGGCATTTGACCTAAAACCTCTCTAACTTGCCATACTAAGCACAAACTTACTGACCATTTTTGTGTGTTTAGAAGGGTGAAGAAGGAGTACAATGGTATTGGAACATTTTTAGCACTTCCAAAGAATGTCAAGAATTAATATGAGTCTAAGGAAGATGAATATATATTCCATGACCTTCTCCCATGTGTCACCTTCTCTCATGGGCCATATAAGTGCCAAACTTCTCCTTTTTTAGTTCGTTTCTTGAATTTTTGTTAGATAACCTACAAGATTCATATGGGACTAACATTACTGATGGGTAATATGACCTATTTAATGTTTTAAATGAAAATATGACACTTTTACACCTTGAAAACCATGCCACTTACATTTATGACCTCTAAATAACTACTAAGTGACCCAAAATGACATATAAACTAATTAGATCATGACTAAGGCTAAAAAGGCTTAAAATTACATATAATTTACTATAACATACCCTATAAAAAAATATTAGACCCATAAAACATCTAAAAATCAAGTATTTTTCCTATATGGGTCCAAATTTGACCTTGAAATCAAATTTGGTTAACACAATGGGGACTCATAGGGGTAGTATGCCTACTATACTAAATATCAGTAGCCTTACCCATCCATTGGATAAGGGATTAAATGAATTATTGAATACAAATAGAAAGGAATTGCCTAAAACAAACATAAAACAACCACACCAAATTACACGAAGCAAAGAAAGATACCAACAAGAATCACACATGTGCATAAGCGTTTAGAGAAAACAAAGAAAAATAACAACTATGTACAAAGAGAGAGGAGAACCTTAGTAGCAGTGTTTAAGATAGAGCCCATTGACTGGGATATGAATCTCCTCTCCATCCAATTATGACATTTAAAAAACATTGTGTTGCTTGCATTAAGTAATGACATAAGGGCCACTCCACACAACATCAAACTTTATGTGTTTTCTAGGCTTAGCCCTATCTTCATCCCACTTTATAATAATTTATCCTTATAGAAAGTTTCATGGCATGGATTCATTTTCAAAATATTTCTTTGTTTGAGCTTTGTGAGATCTCATAGTGTGTATAGCTTGATTCCTTGTTTCTTCAAGCTCCATTAACTCACATAACCTAACCTCCATGATTTCATTTTCCATCAGCTCTAACTGGTAAGTGAGGTCCAAAGCTATTAAATAAAGTGAAATAGGCAATCTATCCTCTATTTCATAAACAAGTATATATGGTGAGTTTATAATGGCTCTCTTTAGGGAGATTCTATCAGCCCAAAGAGCTGTCTTCAATTTGGAATGCCAAGTTCTTTGGTTTTCTTCCATTGTCCTATTGATAATCCTAATTAGATTCTTATTAGTGGACTCATCTAGTCCATTCCATTTTGGATAATATTTGGAGGAAGTACTAAGATAAATAACATGTTTCAAAGCCCACTCACTTGTCTTCATTCCAAGGAAAGCCAATGCATTATCTAAAATTATTGTTGAAGGAGGCCAAATATTTTCACTATACCTTCATATGAGTTTGAAACTAAACTTTCATTTGCTTCCTTGAGAGCTACATCCTCTACCCATCTTGTAAATTAATATGTGGTATCTAATACCCATTTATGACTAGCACTAAAAGGTGGGTTGATTAAGTCTATTAAATATAGACCCCACTGCATAAAAGGTTGGTCCACTTATATTGAATAAAGAGGTAGAGATGCAAGATTTTGTTTAGAATAAAAAAGATCACATTTTTGACATTTAATTACCCAAACATGAGTATCCTTAAACAAACTAAGCCAAAATTAACCAACTCTCATGATCTTGGTAGCTTTGGTCCTTGGAACAAAGTGACCACTTGTTGGTCCATAATGAAACTCAAACAATATCTTCTCAACCTAATATAATTCAACACATATCAATATTAAACCTAAGAAATATTTCCTAAAAAATACTCCACTGACAAGTACATAAGGAATAGATAGTAATCTGAAGTACCTTCTTTTGGATTTATCTAGGCCTTGTGGACACTCACTGGTTTGAATAAAATGGATCATTTATTGTGTCTAAATCCTCATTGGTGAATATGCAACTACCATAGGATCATCTTGAAGATTTGAGATAACTTCCTTTTGTTCCTTCAAATATGAATCAAGGTTCTCACATAATCCTTTCCCTTTCACTAGTTTGGTTGTCTTGATTTCTACATCATACTCCATCACTTTTGTAATCCAACCAGCCCTTTTTTCATTCAAATATCAACTCAAAAGGAAGTCTTTGACATTAGGATGGGGTACCAATATATGAATCTTGTTGTTAAATAAATTTTTCCTAAACTTCTAACAACTTAAAGTACTTACTTCTCTACATAATTATACCTTACCTCATACCCTTTCAATCCTTGACTAAAGAAGGGAATAGGATGCTCCAAGTTTTATTCATTTGATTGAATGAGCATGGTAGATATTACTTATTCATTTAAAAAATTATACAAGTTGAAATCCTATAAGAAATTAGGACTTGCAAGATTTGGATCTTGAGAAATGGCTTGTTTGATCTCTTCAATAATCTCTTTCCTTCTCCTTGTCCAAGTAAACACTTCATCTTTCCTTAGCATAAAAGTAAAAGGATTGACTAAATTAGAAAAACTAGGCATAAACCTCTTTATGAAATTTATTTTTCTAAAGAAACTTTGAAATACTTTCTTATGCTTGGGCAAAGTCAATGCCAAGATTGCACTCACCCTTTCAAGATCTATGGATAGACCTTTCTTTGAGACATTGTGTCCTAAAAGCTTGCCTTCATGGGTAACAAACACACACTTTTTTGGATTAATAGAGATTCCAAACTTTCTACATTTCTCAAAAAAATGCCTAAGATGATTCAAATGATCCTTTGCATCCTTAGAGAAAATTGAGATATCATCAAGATATACCAACACTATATCATTTATTAGGCCTTGAAAAGCCATATCCATTACATGTTGAAATGTCTCCCCACCATTAGAAAAATTGAAATTCATTTTCCTATAATAATATGTGCCCCATTTAGTAGTAAAGGTTATCCTGTATTGGTATTATTTCTTTCCCAAAATCTAATTATACCTTCAATACCCATCAAGGAGTGAGAACCTTTCACTACCTTCCACAACTTGCAAAATTTTCTCTATGGAAAGAAGAGGATAATGATCTTTCAAGTAAACTCTATTCAAATCTCTAAATTCAATACATAAAATTATTTACCCATTCTTCTTCCTTACTGGGACTAATTTTTCCAACCAAGATGAATGCTTTATAGGAAAAATGATCTCAGACTCAATCAACTTTGTAAGTTTTTTTCTCATGAGAGGCTCAATCTTAGGATTGATTGGCCTTTAATTTTGATTGATAGGGTTAACATTCTCATCTAACTTTATGGTATGTTGAGATAGATTTGGATCAAATAACTCTATTCCCATGCAAAGACATCAAAAAATTCCTTGCATAATTTAATGAAACCATATCTTTTTTCTCTAGGACATACCTTCCCAAGAGAAAGCAACTTATCTTTGAAGCTTTGTACTCTCTCATATTTTTATTTTTTATTATACATGATTACCTTTTCCTTATTCAACTGATCATCATCATTCAAGATACTCTCAATTGTGACTAAGCCCTTAGGGAGCTTATTTGTCTTTAATTATATAATATACCCTACATATTGTTGTTGTAGTTTGGACTCGCTCTTTGAGGAAAACTCAGCTTCCTCTTGTATAAAAATATCTATTTATTGGTCACTATCAAACAATTGTTAATTAGTGACATATCAGGTATAGAGGGCCTTACAATCACTTTGATATGATGCTGGTTTTTTTCATCTCCTATCTCCTTTTGAATATCAAACTAAGCTCCAATGGCTATCAACCTATTAACATGTTTTTTTATCTTCTCTTGTTATAGATTTAATGTTGAAAGCTTGGAAATCTTATACTAGATCCCACACCTATGATTATAGGACTTAAGAAAATATTTATTAGTCACAACCAACTCACTATGACCATAAACTTGTAACTCTTTCACACCTCTCTTTCTATCCCACTCAAGGCCTTGAATGAGGGCCTCATATTCTCCCACATTACAAGTACAACTGAAGTGAATTATGAAATTAGAGTAAAGCCTTTTCTTGGATGGAGAAACTAACATTTCTCTACCACCTGACCCAACCTTACTTCTTGATCTATCAAAATAGAGATGTCATAGACCATCCTTAGTCTCATTTAGCTTCACCAAATTTGGCATGAAAGAGCCTTCTTCATGAAGACAATAAACTCCAAAACCAAATTCCTCTAATAATTTTTAGGGATTATGTTTATAGTGTTTAGCTCCCCATTCATCTAGATATAAATAAAACACTCCTTCAAGAGAAGTTGGAGATTAATCCTTGTGAAGTTCTTCCTCATCGATAATATCATAATTTAAATTTTCAACCTTAGGCATGTAGGGATATAAATTATTATGATAAATATGTTCTAATTCAATCTTTACTTTGGTACCATAATTTATTCTAAAAACCATATATGACTAATTTGCTGCCAAGTATCCACCTATATTGGCTATAAACTCTCCTGATAAATAAAAAGTAAAGTATGGGGGTAAATATACAATAACCACATCATGAGGGATTGAAAAATTAGGAAAAGCATGTAAAATAAAATTAAAATCCTTGAATACTCCCAAGGTCTTTTCTGGTGACCCATCCAATTGCAGAACTCCTTTAGCCATTGGTTCATACTTGAGGCCTAGTTTATATACCATTGACCAGACATAACTTAAGTATTGGCCCCACTATATATGATAAAATTGTTAAATAAACAATCACCAATGATAAAGGATATATAAAAGTAAGGAGTCTTATTATTTTTATTTACTTTTCCATCAATGGGCTTAGTTCCATTCACCAAAACATCATTTTCAGTCCTTGTTGGTCCAATTGGTTTACTTAGTCCAAGCAACTCCTTTTGAATAATATCCTTTTGTCCTAGTATTTCCAATGAGTCCCATAGTTAAATATTCATATTTAACTTATTCATTTGATCTATAACATTTATATAAGGATTTTTCATCTTGAATGGCTCTTTGGAAGCACTAGTACCTTATGGTGTAACATGTAAACATGGATGTGTTGGAGTTGGTCTTAGACTATAATATTTCTAATTTTCCTATACACTAGGATTTAAATTAGACCCACCTATCATTGGGGGTGATTTAGGATTCAAAATATTTTTTTGAATTGTCCTTTGTGTCTCTTCAATAGCCTTCTTAGAACTAGTGTTAGAGGACACACTAGCATTCACATTGTTTGAACTTCCCAACTGATTGATGGATAAAAATCCCCCTCTAGATGATTCATAAGAGTATAATCAGGTTGTGTTTGTTCATTTTACATTACATTTTACATTGTCACCTAAAAAGTGGGAACTTTAGGTACTTGACTACCTTGCATTATCATGGCTTGATTAGGTATTTCATTGACATATGCAACTTGGACTTGATTTTGGTCATGGGACGGGTAGCATGGTTGTTCTTGAAAAAAATTATTTTGAGTAGGAAAAATATCTCTATAATATGATGGGTCATTAGGTTTAAAAATTTGGTAAGGTCTAGCTTGATTTATTTGACCTTGTTCTTGAGCATTACCTTGAAAAGGAGGCCTACTTGTTTGTCCAAGCTGATTGTAAGTCTAATAAGACCTATAATTTTTAACTTGTTATATTTTGAGAGCAACCAATTAATTAGTAACACTTTGAATTAAAATATTGACTTCATGAATCTCATTTTTAGAGGAAATGGCAAACTTCTCTTAGTGATTAGGCAAAGGAGCCAAGGTAGGTAATTCAATTTGACTAGGAGGTTACAAATTAGGAAATAATGGCATTGGTGATCTAGGAGAAATTTTCCTACTTAAATAAGATAATTATAAGCATTAATAGCTATCTAATAGGCACCAGGTGGTGTATTCCCACCCATGGATTGGATCATCATGGCTATATCACTATTCAATGCTTTTAGGTAATACGAAAAGGCATAATTTGGAGTAGGTCTCAGAAGCGCTAGGATCCTATCCCATGTCTTTTGAAATCTTACATGAAATATTGATGAGCCCTCTAGATATTAGTCAATTTCTCATCTAGTGACAAATAATCACTCTTCTCTTCAAACCTCTTAGACAATAGATTTTCTAGTTCATTCCATGAAGCAATGGAAGCATGAGGTAGAGTTCCATACCAATCTAAAGATTTCCCTTTAAAATATGATGCCAATAGCCTGATGGATACATTCTCTTGAGTGATATTATAGATTTTTCAAAAGTTTTCCATGTTTCTAATGTGTTCAATTGGAGTAATAAGACCTTCTCCACTAAAATATGGAACACTTTTAAGGGCTACTCTAAGAATTTTATCATATTGGGCAAGATTCAAAGGAGAAGATCTAGTGAAGGATATAAAAGGAAGGATTCTATCCATATTGGAATTTAGATGGTGAGTATTAGGGGATGAACCAAGTATAAACTTGGCTTTGTTAAAAACTAAATCCCTTTTATAAGGATGAGTATTCACAAATCTCAACCTCTTAATAGAATAACAAGGCAATTGCATAAACTATAAAGGTATACCTTTAGTAACAAACCTAGTGGTCACCTTCGGCATGGAAAATAAGGACTGATTAATAACCAAAGATTTGAAAATTTATTGGAATCACTAGGTACTAAATGTAGATGTTCTTATAACTATAAATATGCTAATACCAACACCAATCTTGGAGAATATCCTGGACTTAGAGTCCTATCGGGCATGACAAAAACTATTATCACTTAGATTTTCACCCTTTGAGGAAATTTATTAGATCTCCTCATCCAAGTTGCACAATGGAAACATCTCACTTGTTTTGGGTAATCAATTGGTGAGATGAATCTCTAGAAAGGCTATTTCCCTTGATGCACTCTTTGAAACACCTTCCTGCTTATTAACTTTGCATGAAAAGGGTTAAGTTGATAAAATAAAGAATTTAAAATTTGATGCACCAGTAATAAGTTTCATCCTATTTTCTAAACTTATACTACTTAGATAAAATCAAATCTTCTTTCACACATAACTCACAACTCAAGATAGATTATTACATTATTGTTTCATATGCAAGGTTCAAGAGGCATATTTGATGTTTAATAGGGATAATGAATTATCCATTTGAGAATATAGTCATAAACCACTTATAAAATTCTCATACACTAAGAAGGAACATTAATAAAGACCTATAACAATCACTCTTCTATATACTTGGTGGACAATCAAAGATAACATGCTAAAAAAGATTGTCTTTTACTAGAAAAGATCAATAAGATTTGTAACCAGACTCAATTATGTAGTAGGTAAGTATGAGTATTCACTTTTTTATTACTTAAAGTGATATTCATATGTAAAATTGGCCAGGGTTTCACCATTAACCAACAGAGGTTGCTCAAAAGAGCCCAAAAGGTCACTACTTATAGCATTTGAGAGCGGAACTAGGAAAAATAAGTCCAAAGGTCACTTGGACACTTGACATGCTGAGAGAAGGGGTTAAATTTCAATTATAAAAGGATGTGAAATTTACCATGCAAGGTCAAAAACTCTTAAAAGTGGCATGAAATTCATTTTTTGGCTTAGAAAACTACCATCATCATCTATCTCTATTAGAGCATCCCAAAATTGTACAAGAATAGGTCTAATGATTTGAATGATAGGGAGGGTTTTCATATATGATTATCCATGCATTAGTTTTTGTATTCCTAATCATGGAGATTCCTCTGAAAGTGAGTTGTCACTACTTATAGTCAAAGAAACTCTTATTTCACACACCTTGCACATTTGGCTTCCAAAATGGATTATATTTATCATGAAAATATGTACAATGGGTTTAATGACACGTTTTAATAAAATCCATGTCCTTAGATTGCTCCGGTGCACCTTAAATATGCTTCCACTTAAAGTTTTCACACTTCTCGCCATCATGTTCACTATGCCAGTTCTGACTGGTTGAGATGAGAGCTATGGTAAGAATAATTAGGAGTTTTTATGAAGAATTAAATGGATATGGGGAGTTATTTTAATTATCTATATTACTCCCAAATTCTATTTTATCTCTTCAAACCCCCTAGAACCTACACCATACACAAAAAAGTCAAGAAAATCAAATATGTACCCTGTCAGTATAGGTATGAAATAATTAAATTATATTGGAATGATATTTTGAGAGTCCCCTACATCATCCAATTCCTTTCAATTCCATTTCATCCCATTTTTATATCTCTCCCTCTTCATTTTCTCAGTTGGTTCCTTATCCAAGGGTTTACAATAGTTTTAGGTCTCTTAAGCTCTTAAGCTTTGTTCATAAAAATGGGATGTTGAAGTTACAAAATAATTTTCACAAGAATAAATATCAAGACCCCTATCAACTTACCCAATATCCAAATGTCCTCATGCACAACCTCCAAGAAGATGTGAGCATCTAAATTGTTTATTCGAGCCATTCCTTTGCTTTGTACAAGCCTAATGTTGCCTGTGAGCCAAAATATGACTTCCTTATGCTTTCTCTACATCCCAATCACTTAGAAGCATCATTAGTGACCCCAATAAAATTCTATAATGTTCTATAATGTCCACCCAAGGCTATAAATGACATTGACCCCTTATTTGGGCTTTAAGCCAAAAACTTGCCTAATAAGACTAACTATAACTTTGGTGTTTTAGACCATTATGTTGGGTTATATAATTTTGAGTAGGTTTATAATGTTCTTTTATATGTAACTAAATTCATTACACCTCTTAGAAGGATTCCTTTAGCTCATGGTTCATTTTATCAATCTCCTTCCTCAAGAATGTAGGGTTTGTGCATGAAGGGAGTGCCCTATGTATAAGATAAAATAGAGGCAAATTCCCATATTTTTATAGATAAAAAAATTATTGGATAATCTTACCCAAGTGATGAGGACATTCTACACCAAAACTCAACCCTTGGTCAAACCATTTACCCTTACAACTCTCCAAAAACCTAAAACATACCCTCGTTAAGATAGGCCATGCAGGGTGTAAGAATGCATTTTGTGATTTTAAACATCATGTATAAGATTATATAAGATTTTTTATAATTATAAATTACTACATACCCTTCATAATCTTTCATCAGTGAAAACTGAGGTTCAACTCTTGACTATGTTTTATGTCATGAAGGTACACTTGTAGTTTATCATGCTTATTTAAAATTTAGACAGTATTTTTAGATCACTTAAAAATACCTTAGGATCATTACATTATTTTTTGAGCCCATTTGGAAACCTCATTATTCATTTTTATCATTCACAACCTCAAAACTACCCACTTCATGTCATGGTCAAACATAGTCGATGATACTGGAAGGAGTAAAACCTTATAGGTGAAGATTCCTTGTTTGAAAGGTCACACCTCACTTATAGATTTTATGAACCATTTAGGATCATTTGGAATCATCCAACCTTTATTAATCTAATTTCAATCCTCTATCTAAACTATGTGCTCCTATAGTAAGCTATAGGTGTGCATTTGCCATAATGGGACACCTCTAGGTGTAGATTGGACCTTGAAACACCACCCATTAACTCTTCTTGATGATATTTTAGATCATAATTACTAATTCAACTATTTATAACCATTTAACATGGTGATATAATCTAGCTTTGTAACATTAGGTGAAGAGGGCTATTTTAGGATCAAACCTATAGATGTCAATGCAGGGCTTTAGTGTTGAAATGGGCAATTTTGAGCCTTCCAACCATCACCCTCTACTATTCCTATTGACTTCATCTTTGGAATATCTCTTCCCCTTCATGGATACTACAAGTAATTTTAATTTTTATGCACTAAGGGACTTTGTAACCTTGTTTTCATTTGTAATTTTCATTTGAAAATAGCTTGGACCTTTGTTTTCACTTTTTAGGGAAAATGTCCCTAAACTCAGTCATCTTATGTTTGAAGGTGATCCATACTTACATTTGCCTATATAAAACCTTAGTTAGGATTGTCATGATTAAATCACATGCTATAATCCAAAAAAGGTCTTACCATGTTTCTAATTCCCCATACAAGGACCTTCAAAGATCTGTAATGTCACTTATAGGTGAGTATTTTCACATACATGTAGTAAAGTAAACTTGGGTAGTATGCAAGATACATGTGTTTATGATCACTTATATGCCCTAACAAAGTATCCAAATGAGCTATTAGCACTCTTAAAATATTTAAACCTATCAAATTTTCCATCTCAACATGATGTCATCCAGGAGACTCCTATAGGTGCATTTGAGTTGTATGTGGGCAGTTGATAGAATTTGAATAATGTATGTTGATGAATGATCTCATTAACATGATTAAAATCATTAATAATTACTTAAATTAGTGTTTTGACTTATGGTAATCTAGATACAAGTCTCAAAACCTTTATTCCAATGTGAAAACCTCTTACAAACACCTATTACAAAGCAAATAGGGATAGATAGCGGCTGGTTTGTATGGTGCATGAGCTTGCATCTAACCTTGCATCTTATTGAAACATTCAAATTAACTCTCCTCATCTTTTGATGACCTATAAAAATTGATGTATCTTCATTACAAATCCATGGACATGCTAACAACCTTTATACATGTGACTGCAAATGAGAGTGAGTGAAGAGTTGACTATGAAAATGGCAAGACTAAAATTTTGATCAAAACATGGTGTGATGAAACCAAACATGAAAGGGGGAAATAATTATAAAATTGAGACATGGTAAAAACCATATTTTTTCACATGTGACCTCTATAGAGAACCAAACATTATGCAAACAAGGAAACCTTGACTAAGACCTCACATGGTGACACCCTCTTGTAAAATGAGATGACTTGCCTATCAAAACACCATGAAACATGAAACCAAGCATGGAGAGAATCTGAGGAGAGAGCTAGCATTATCTAGAGTCAACATCACCAACTATATTATATAGACTTATTCAAATTGGATCAAAACCTATAGGGTGCACAAAATAAAGAGCAAAAAAACACATTCATCTTATTAAAGATGGTTCATAAAGCATATTTTACCTATAATTGCACTCATATTATGTAAATTAATATATTTTAGTGTAATAACACCTCCCAAAGGAATTTGACTTGAAACCTCTCTAATTAGTCATACTACGCATAAACTTGCTGACCATTTTTATGTGTTTAGAAGGGTGAAGGAGTAGAATGGTTTAGGACCTTTTTTAGCACTTTCAAAGCATGTAAAGAATTAAGATGAGTATGAGGAATATGAAGAGACATTCCATGACCTTCTCCCATGTGTCACCTTCTCTAATGGGCTATACAAGTACCAAACTCCTCTTTTATTTGGTTTCTTGAATTTTAGTTAGATAACCTACAAGATTCAGATGGGACTCAAATTATTGATAGGGAATATGACCTCTTAGATGTTTTAAAAGAAATTGGGACAGTTGGAGACCTTTAAAACCATGCCACTTGCATTTATGACCTTGTTGACACTGTGGATTGCACCCTTGATAGGAGGTTGGGCTCTTGTCTTCCACGCATCACAATGGAAACTCCCCTCTTATTTGTTGGTTTGGAAAAATTTGGGGGAGAGTCTCTAGATAAGTGCTAGCTCCCTTTGATGCATCTCTGAGGTCCTGAAATTCTTACTGCTAAAAATGAATAAAAAGGGGGGGTTGAAAAGGGAGAAGGATGCTAAAAATAGAACCTAAACTAAATGGTGATACACCCAAATGGTTGATCTACTTAACTTGAGCCTACACTTTCCACCAAAAACAAGCTGACATACACTTAATTTGATATGAGAAATTCTTCTGCATCAGTGAGCTAGGGGTCCGTGGAGATACAAGGAGGAAGAACTACCAGAGGTGTTCTAAGACACACTATGGTAGCCTATACACATGTGCCTGTACTCCTCTAGGGACACTTCTGGCTAACCTACAAAAGAAGAGTTCATAATACACTAGACATGCTAGAATCATTCTGTGAAAGCATAAAGGAAAATGACTTAACACAGGACAAGGCCATAGACATATATGAAAGTGCAAACTCAAAATGGAGGTAAAAATGTTGTCTTGATTCAAGGTAAAATCTGGCAGTGCTCTGCCTTACAAGCTAAGAGATCCTTTTCTTAAAATGAGAAGTTTTAATATATATAGGAAGAAAGAGGCCTTTCAACACCCTTTTACAAATGGCCCATGTGCATTTTGAGCATTGGGAAGAGGTAGCCACCTGATAGATAATGTTGTGTTGGCTCCTATTTTGATTTTAGGCATTTAAGAAATTTTAAAATTTCATATGTGAATTTATGGGCCACATTGTTTGTCTATAAAGAAGACTACTCCTTCAAGGCATTCACATGATTTGTCTGCTCATTAATGCAAAGTGAAGAAAAAACAAGTCACGCCATTCACAGTTCATGCCTTTTGATGACCAATTGGCAGATATTGTGTCAACTGCTGGAGTAACTCCTTGAGTCAACCCCTTCCTTTGCCACTTAGATTATTTTGTCCATTTTTGCACTTGGCTCTTTTGCCTCTTTTTGTCTTTCTCTTTTCTAGTTCCTTCATCCTTCGAGAGTTATCTTCTTCTAATTCTTTAGCTCTTTGGACTCCCTCCTCGATGATTTCCTCCTTCTATCTTTAAGCCTTTAAATTCCTTTGGGTTTGCACATTTTATTTAAATATCAATGGCTATTTCATTGTCATAAAGTTGATGTTCATGCACCCATCACCATTTGGTTGATTTTTTCGGCCTTTTCTTTGATCCCTTTGCAAGTGTTCCCTACCCTCTACAAGGGCACTTATCCTTTGGGCTTTGGGAGACTCCCTTGAACCTTTCGATTGAATCGACTGATTGAACCAACAATGGTTCAATGGTTCAATGGTTCAATACTTCTAAGTTCAAAATGATTGAACCAAGCACTTGAACCAACATCTTGAACCAACAATTGGTTCAACGGTTCAGTGGTTCAATGGTTCAATACTTCCAAGTTCAAAGCATTGAACCAAGCCATTGAACCAAGCTAACTAAAACATTGAACCAAGCCTCTAAACCAAGGCATTAAACCAAACCTTTGAACTAAGCCATTGAACCAAAGCATTGAACCAAACCTTTGAACCAAGCCATTGAACCAAGGCATTGAACTAAGTCGATGAACCAAGCCGTTGAACCAAGGCATTGAACCAAAACTTTGAACCAAGAAGTTAAACCAAAGCATTGAACCAAACCTTTGAACTAAGCCATTGAACCAAAGCATTGAACCAAACCTTTGAACCAAGTCAATGAACCAAAGTTTTGAACCAAGCCGTTGAACCAAGGTGTTCAACCAAAGCGTTAAACCAAGCTGATGAACCAAAGTGTTGAACTAAACTGATGAACAAAAGTTCAAGTTCAAAGTTCTTAGAAATCTCATGGCATTAGACCTCAAAATTAAACCATTGAACTAGCTCCTCCTTTTGCCGAAAGACTTGTGCAAAAAATCAAATTTGAAACTAGCTCAAAATAGCAAGGGAAGGAGAATGATTTTGGCCTACAGGGCCAAAATGGTTAACAAATTGGCAATTCCCAAGGGAAGCATGCCTGCTATGTTTAGAAACTAGTAGCCTTAAAGTCCATTAGGCATAGAGTCAAAATGTAGCTTGAAACGTTAGCAACTGCCTTGAGATATCTAAGAATCAATCATGAAGTTCTTACCCCAAACACAAAGGAAAACACACACAAGACTAAAAACACTACCTGTGTAAAAGCACTTAGGGAAAATAGAATAAACAAGGAAAATATATACATGATGGGAGGAGGGCTTAGTGACAATGCTTAAGATGTATCCCATTTACTAGGATATATAGTTTTTCACCATCCAACCTAGAGAGTTGGAACGCATTATGCTGCTTACACTGAGTGATGACGTATGGACCACTCCATATGGCATCAAACTTCATGTGCTTTCTTGGCTTAGCTCGGTCTACATCCCATTTCAAGATGATGTCTCCTTCAAAGAAATTTTTTTAATGAAGATCTCTTATCGAAGTGTTTCTTCATCTACTGTTGGTAGCTAGTCATAGAATCCATACCCTGGTCCCTTGTCTCTTGAAGCTCCATCAACTCGCATAGCCTAACCTCCATGCTATTGTCTTCTTCTAACTGCAGTTGGTGAGCAATGTCCAAGGATAGAAACTCAAGTGAAACAGGAAGCCTAGCTTCCCTTCCATACACAAGTGTGTATGGTGAATTACCAATTTCTCTCTTTGGAGTGACCCTATCTACCCATAGGGCTATTTTCAACTTGGCATGCCAAGTTCTCTGATTATCCTCCATTATTCTTTTGATAATCTTCATCAAATTCTTATTGGTGGACTTAGCCAACCGATTCCCCTATGGGTAGTAATTTTATAAAGTGCTAAGATAGATACCATATCTCAATGCCCATTCACTTGTTTTAGTTCCTAGAAAATCTAAAGCATTATCTAAGATGATGGTAGCTAGAACCCCAAACCTTGCCACCAGGTCCTCATAAAAATCTAAGAACATACTTTCATTGGATTCCTTCAAAGCGAAAGAGTCTACCCATCTTGTGAAGTAGTCTGTGGTGGTCAGGACCCAATTGTGTCCAACACTGGAGGGAGGGTTAACCATCCCTATAAAGTCTAGGCCCCATTGCATGAATGGCTACTCCACCTAAATAGGTTGTAAAGGCATGGCAGCCAACCATTACTTCCCATAAAAGAGTGCACACTTTTGGCACTTTCATACCCAGACATGAGTATCCCTAAATAGAGTAGTCCAGAAGTAACCAACTCTCACTATTCTTGCAACTGTAGGCCTAGGAGCAAAGTGACCACCAGCTGGCCCATCATGGCACTCGGATAGCACCCTGTCAGCCTGACTTGGGTCTATGCACCTTAAAAGCACTCCTGAGAGATACCTTTTGAATATCACTTCATCTATT
This sequence comes from Torreya grandis, assembly GCA_037957365.1. NCBI lineage: Eukaryota > Viridiplantae > Streptophyta > Pinopsida > Cupressales > Taxaceae > Torreya > Torreya grandis. Next base: position 949,514 of record JARHVA010005949.1, read on the forward strand.
AGGACATAGGGGAGATATTAGAGTCTAAAATACCTCCTTTTGGTCCTATCAAGGCCCTACAGGCACTCACCAGTGAGAAGGAAACACCTTAAGTCTGATGTCCAATCCTTCATAACAGCTAGTTCCTCTATTGTAGCTGCATCATAAATTAGTAAACTATCCTCTTTTTGATGTTTAAGGTCTGCAACAAGGTGTTCACATAGGCCCTTTCCTCTCACCAGCTTGTTGATCTTGACATATACGTCATACTCCATTACCTTAGTGATCCATCCGCTCTCTTTTCATTCAGGTCACGGTTGGTCAAGAAATCTTTGATGCCAAGGTGAGGGACCATGAGGTGAATCCTGCTGTTGGACATCAAATGTCTAAATTTCTTCAAGCTTCGTATGACTGCAAGGACTTGCTTCTCCACATAAGTATACCTGACCTCAAAACCCTCTAGGCCTGGGCTAAAAAATGAAAGTGGTTGTTCAAGGTTATCACCATTCACTTGGGTAAGCATGGCAGAGATTACCTCTTCATTTCTAAAGGTGTAGAGGTTGAAATCCTTGGTGAAGTCAGGGCTGATCAAAGTAGGAGTTTGGGCTATAGCCTACTTGATCTCTTCAAAACTGTCCTTTCTTTACATTGTCCATGCAAAATTCTCATCCTTCTTCAACATAAAGGTCAATGGATTGACTATCTCCACAAAATTTGAAATAAATCTTTGGATGAAATTTATTTTGTCGAAGAAGCTCTGCAAGTCCTTCTTGTGTTTAGGCAAGGATAGCTCTAGGATGGAGTGAACTCTCTCTCGATCAATGGACAAGGCTTCCTTGGAAACCATGTGGCCAAGGAGTTTACCCTCATGGATAGCAAACACGCATTTCTTTGGGTTGAGAGAGATACTAAAATCTCTACACCTCTCAAAGATTTGTTTGAGGTATTTCATGTGTTGGTCTGGCTCCTTAGAGGATACTATCACATTATCAAGATATACCAACATAGTGTTATTTATCAAGGATTGAAAGGCCATGTCCATGGCTCACTAAAAGGTGGTACTAGCATTAGATAGTCTGAATGGCATTTTCCTATAAGAAAATGTCCCCCATTCTAGGAGTGAGAAACACTTGATGCTTGTCACCATTTGAAGGATCTGATCCATGCTTAGGAGAGGATAATGGTCTTTCAAAGAGACTCTATTGATGTCTCTAAAATCTACACATAATCTGATTGGAAATATTATCCTGGACTCAATCAACTTGGTGAGTTCCTTTCACATGAGAAGTTCAATCTTTGGGTTGACTAGAGTTTGCTTCTATTTGATCAGCTTGGTGCCTTCTTCTAGCTCAATGGTGTGTTGGGCCAAACTTGGGTTGAAACACTTCAAATTGCTATACTCCCAAGCGAAGACATTAGCAAACTCTTAGCACAACAAGGTGAAGGCTTGCCTTTCATGGTCTATGCACACTTTCCCAATTGCAAGTAGCTTATATTTTAATATTTCAACCTTCTCATAGTTATCCTTAGTTGTGATGCTAGCCTTATCACTTTTAAACCGGTCATCTTCATTGAAGATACTCTCGAGAGTGACCAAGCCTTTGGAAAGTTTATTGTTCTTTAGCTAAACAATTTAGCTGCCATACTATTGCTATAACTTAACCTAGTTTTTAGCATCAAACTTAGCTTCTTATTACAAGAAGAGTGCTATTTAATGGTTGCTATCAAACACCTGCCAGTTAGTCATGTTGTCAAGAATAAAAGGCTAGATTACTACCTTCAAGTGGCGTAAAATATGGTCTTAGCCTATTTCCCTAGGGATATCAAACTAGGCACCAACTGCTTACTTGTTATGCTCTCTAGGATTGGAGGTAACATTAAAAGCAAGGAAATTCTCTACTAAGTCCCATACCCTATGTTTATAGGACTTAAGCAAAGAATTCTTTATTAGATTTTGGCTCCTTACCTGATTCATAATTAGCTCACTATCACCAAAAACTTGCAGCTCTTTTATTCCTCTTTTCCTTGCCCACTCCAAACCATGGATGAGGGATTCATACTCTACAAGATTGATCGTGCAAGAAAATTTAAACTTGAAAGCCAAAAATTATTTCTACTTTGAAGGATAAACCAACACCACTCTACCACTAGCTCCCAACTTACTTCTTGAGCCATCAAATAATAGATACCATAAACCTGAGATTTCTTGGCTTGCTTTCATCAGATTCGGTATAAAAGTACCCTTTTCATACATGTAATAAATCCCAAGGCCTGCGTCTTCTATGAATTTTTAAGGATCATGCTCAAAGTTGTCACTTCCCCATTCATCTAAGAGCAAGTCAGCAACTCCTTCAAGGGTAGAGGGTGGAGATTGGTCCACTTGGAATTCTTCTTGGTCCATAATGGTGTAGCTAACATTTGCTGCCTTGAGCAAGTATGGTTCTAGATGATCCTTGTGGAGTGCTCCAATTCAATCTTGACCTTAGTCACATACTTGGTTCTAAAAACTACATAAGACCAGTTTCCTGCTAGGTAGCCACCTATTTTTGATGTGAATTCCCTTAGATAAGCAAATAGCAAAATAAGGGGGGACATCTGCCACTACCACATCATGGGGAATTGAGAAGGTTGGGTAGGTGTGTAGCGTCAAGATCAAACCTTTCACCAGTCCAAGTGTCTTCGCTAGTGTTCCATCTAACTATAGGACTCCCTTAGTCATTTCTTCATATTTTAGCCCTAGTTTATCTGCTATGCATTTAGGCATCATCGAGGAGCTTGCTCCACTATCAATGATTCAATTATGTACCAATATATCTCCTATGACCAAGGATAAATAAAAAGGGGAACCTTTTCTTCTTTCTTAACTTGGCTTGATGTGAAAGTCTGTCTATTCATCATTAGAATGTTATTAGCTTTTGTTGGGATAGCTTGTTCATTCAGCTCATGTAATTCTTTTTGCAGCATGTCCTTTTGTCCTAGTATTGATAATGAATCCCACAAGGAAATGTTCATGTGCAACTTCTTCATTTGGTCTACCACGTTGACTTGAGGGTTGCCTTCTTTCAAATTTTCTTTGGGATTACTTACAACTTGAGGCATAGGATAAGGAGCTAAAGGTGCAACCAAAGGTTTGAAGTTTGGAACTTTTTGGTTTACCTATGATGAAGAAGGTGGTGCTAACATTTGGGCAACTGCTTGAGCTTCTTCTATTACTTTCCTTTTAGACCTTGTGCCGGCTATGAGATAGTCATCCTAATTGTCTGCACTACCCACGTAGTTGAATGCATAAAACTCACCCTCCAAGTTATTCATGAGAGTAGAATCAGGCTGAGTCTGACTACTACCCATGCTAGGTTGCACTAAAGCCTCAAAGCTTGGGAATTGGGTGGCTACATGATTGTCTTATGCATTTGTGTAGTGACTCGGCATTTCATTTGAATAAATAGCCTAATCTTGACCATATCCCATGGTTGAACAAATGGGTTGTTCTTAGACCAAATTGTTTTGAGTGGGCACTAAAGCCTTGGATGATGAAGGGATGTCTGGATTGTAGCCTTGAAAAGGTCTAGCCTATGCAAACTGACCCTACCCTTGATTGTAATTCTAAAAAGGGGGTTTATTTGCTTGCCTATATTACTGGTATCCTTGGTTTGGTCAGTTACCTTAACCTTGCCACCTTTTAATAGCCACTAGTTCATTTGTTACATTTTATAATAGGATTTTGACTTCATGGAGGTCATTGGATGAAGTAGCACCTAGATTTTCTATGCTAGGTAGAAGAGCCAAGGTGGGTGCATCAGTCTAGATTAGAGGAAGCATTTCACGAAAGAGCGACATATGAGGCCTAGGGGCTATCTTTCTTACCTACACCAGGCAATTCTTAGTTGTTATAGCTATGTCATAGGTAGCAGGAAGCACATGTCCTCCCATGGACTGTATCTTACTAGCAATTTCGATGTTTAACGCCTTCAAATAATAGAGGAAAGCATAGCTTAGAGTCAGCCTTACCAGAATGCGGATTCTATCCCATGTCTTCTAAAATTGAGTGTTGAAATCTTACATGAATTCATGTGGAGCTCTTTTCATAGTGGTCAGCTACTCGGCAAGTGAGAGGTGGTCACTTTTCTACCCAAATCGGTTTGTTAAAAGGGTGCACAATTCATTCCAAGAAAGGACTAAATTCATGGACATAGTCCCATACCAGTCTAGAACCTTGCCCTTGAAAGACAATGCTAGCAATCTGATCACAATGTTTTCTTCAGTGACATTATGGATGTTGCATAGGTTAGTAATATTTTTGATGTGTTCAATGGTAGTAATGGGCCCTTCTCCATTAAAGGGAGGCACACTTTTAAGGACTACCCCTGAAATTGAGTCATAACATAGGAGATTCAAAGGACTCTAACCATGAAAGGCCACAAAAGGTAAAGCCATGGCTATGACAGGATTCAATTGGGGCCTTATTTTGTGGGTGTGTCTTATAGCAGGTCTGGGAAAGTGATTTGTTGAATAAGGATGAGTTCTTTCAAACCTCAATCACTTTGTTGAGTTCAAAGGCAATTCAATGAATTCAAAAGGGACACCCCTAGTAGCAAATCATGTGGTGACTTCAGGCATAGGAGGTCAGACTGGTCTTTAATCAAAAATTGATGTTCTTACTAGTGGAGTTGCCAGATGCTAAAAATGGTTGATTTTGCTATAACAGGACCAGCATCAATCCTAGACCTTTGCTGAGTGTTAAAACTTTATCCCACTAGGCGTACCAAAAATTGTTGACACTATGGATTGCACCCTTGATAGGAGGCTTGGCTCTTGTCTTCCACACATCACAATGGAAACTCCCCTCTTGCCTGTGAGTCTAGCAAAACTGAGGGGAGATTCTCTAGATAAGGGCTAGCTCCCTTTGATGCATCTCTAAGGTCCTACATTTCCTACTGCTAAAAATGAATAAAAAGGGGGGTTGAAAAGGGAGAAGGATGCTAAGAATAGAACCTAAACTAAATGGTGATACACTAAAATGGTTGATCTACTTAGCTTGATCTTACACTTTCCATTAAGAACAAGCTGACATACACTTCATTTGATATGAGAAATTCTTCTGCATCAATGAGCTAGGGGTCTATGGAGATACAAGGAGGAAGAACTACCAGAGGTGTTCTAAGACACACTATGGCATCCTATTCACATGCGCCTGTACTCCTCTAGGGACACTTCTGGATAACCTGCAAAAGAAGAGCTCACAATACAATAGACATGCTAGAATCATTCTGTGAAAGCATAAAGGAAAATGACTTAACACAGGACAAGGCCATAGACATATACGAAAGTGAAAACTCAAAATGGAGGTAAAGATGCTCTCTCTATTCAAGGTAAAATTTGGCAGAGCTCTGCCTTACAAGTTGAGAGATCCTTTTCTCAAAATGAGAAGTTTTAATATATAAGAAAGAGGCCTTTTGGCACCCTTTTACAAATGGCCCATGTGCACTTTGAGCATTGGGAAGAGGAAGCTCCCTAATAGATAATGTTGTGTTAGCTCCTATTTTTATTTTAGGCATTTAAGATATATTAAACATCATATGTGAATTTATGGACCGCACCATTTGTCTACAAACAAGACTGCTCCTTCAAGGCATTCACACAAATTGTCTACTCATCAATGCATAGTGAAGAAAAAATAGGTCACGCCATTCACTATTTGTGCCTCTTGATGACCAATTGGTAGATATTATGTCAATTGCTAGAGTAACTCCTTGAGTTAACCCCTTCCTTTACCACTTGGACTATTTTGTTTATTTTTACACTTAGCTCTTTTGCCTCTTTCTGACTTTGTCTTTTTTAGTTCCTTCATTCTTCAAGAGCTATCTTCTGCTAATTCTTCGACTCTTTAGACTCCCTCCTCGATGATTTCCTCTTTCTAGCTTTAAGACTTTGAATTTCTTTGGGTTTGCATGTTTTATATAAAGATCAATGGCTATTTCATTGTTGTAAAGTTGACGTTCGCATGCCTATCACCATTTGGTTGATTCCTTTAGCCTTTTCTTTGATCCCTTTGCAAGTGTTCCCTGCCCTCCACAAGGGCACTTGTCCTTTAGGCTTTGGGAGACTCCCTTTAACCTTCTGATTGAACTGACCGATTAAACCAATAATGGTTCAATGGTTTAATGGTTCAATACTTCTAAGTTCAAAATGATTGAATCAAATGCTTGAACCAATCGCTTGAACCAACCGCTTGAACCAATTGCTTGTACCAAAAATTGGTTCAATGGTTCAATGGTTCAATACTTCCAAGTTTAAAGCATTGAACCAAGTTGTTGAACCAAGCTGATGAACCAAAACTTTGAACCAAGCTGTTGAATCAAGGCATTGAACCAAACCTTTGAACTAAGTTGTTAAACCAAAGCGTTGAACTAAACCTTTGAACCAAGCCATTGAACCAAGCTGATGAACCAAAGCTTTGAACCAAGTTGTTAAACCAAGGTGTTGAACCAAACCTTTAAACCAAACCTTTGAACCAAGCCATTGAACCAAAGCATCAGACCAAACTTTTGAACCAACCCGTTGAACCAAACCTTTGATCCAAGCTGATGAACCAAAGCTTTGAACTAAGCCATTGAACTAAGACATTGAACGAAAGCATTGAACCAAGCCGATGAACCAAAGTGTTGAACCAAACTAATAAATGAAAGTTCAAGTTCAAAGTTCTTTGAAAGCTCATGGCATTGGACCCCGACGTCGAACCATTAAACTGGTTCCTCCTTTTGCCAAAAGACTTGTGCAAAAAATCCAATTTGAAACTTGCTCAGAATAGGAAGGGAAGGAGAATGATTTTGGAGTGCAAGTCCAAAATGGTTAACAAATTAGTGATTCCCAAGGGAAGCATGCCTGCTATGTTTAGAAACTAGTAGCCTCATTGTCCATTGGGCATGGATTCAGAATGTTGCTTGAAAAGTTAGCAAATGACTTGAGATATCCAAGAATCAATCATGAAGTTCTTACCCCAAACACAAAGGAAAACACACATAAGGCTAAAAACACTACCTATGCAAAAGCACTTAGGGAAAATAGAAAAAAATAAGGAAAATATATACATGATGGGAGGAGGGCTCAGTGACAATGTTTAAGATGTATCCCATTTACTAGGATATACAGTTCTTCACCATCCAACCTAGAGAGTTGGAACGCATTATGTTGCTTGCACTGAGTGATGACGTATGGACCAATCCATATGGCATCAAACTTTGCATGATTTCTAGGCTTAGCTCAGTCTGCATCCCATTTCAAGATGATGTCTCTTTCAGAGAAATTTTTTGATGAAGATCTGTTATCAAAGTGTTTCTTCATCTTCTGTTGGCAGCTAGTCATAGAAGCCATACCCTAGTCCCTTGTCTCTTGAAGCTCCATCAACTCGCATAGCCTAACCTCCATGTTGTTTCCTTCTTCTAACTATAGCTTGTGAGTAATGTCCAAGGATGGTAACTCAAGTGAAATATGAATCCTAGCTTCCCTTCCATACATGAGTGTGTATGGTGAATTACCAATTGATGTCTTTGTTGTGACCCTATCTACCCACAGGGCTGTTTTCAACTTGGCATGCCAAGTTATCTGATTATCCTCCATTGTTATTTTGATAATCTTGATCAGATTCTTATTGGTGGACTTAGCCAGCCCATTCCCTTATGGATAGTTATTTGATGAAGTGCTAAGATAGATACCATATCTCAATTCCCATTCACTTGTTTTAGTTCCCAGAAAAGCTAAAGCATTATTAGAGATGATGGTAGCTGGAACCCCAAACCTTGCCACCAAGTCCTCATAAAAATCTAGGACCACACTTTCATTGGCTTCCTTCAAAGCAATAGCCTCTACCCATCTTGTGAATTAGTCTATGGTGGTTAGGACCCACTTGTGTCCAGCGCTGGAGGGAGGGTTAATCATCCCTATAAAGTCTAGGCCCCATTGCATGAATGGTTACTCCACCTGAATAGGTTGTAAAGGCATGGCATCTAGTTGTTGCTTCCCATCAAAGAGTGCATACTTCTAGCACATTTGTACCTAGGCATGAGTATCCCTGAATAGAATAGGCTGGAAGTAACTAGCTCTCATTATTCTCATAGCTGTAGGCCTAAGAGCAAAGTGACCACTAGCTGGCCCATCATGAAACTCAGACAGCACCCTATCAGCCTGACTTGGGTCTATGCTCCTTAAAATCACTCCTAATAGATCCCCTCTAAATAATACTCCATCTATCAGGATATAGGGGAGAGATTAGAGTCTAAAATACCTCCTTTTGGTCCTATCAAGGCCCTGTGGGCACTCACTAGTGAGAAGGAAATGCCTCAAGTCTGGTGTCCAATCCATCATAATAGTTGGTTCCTCTATTGTAGCTACATCATGAATTAGCAAATTATCTTCCTTTTATTATTTAAGGTCTGCATCAAGTTTTTCGCATAGGCCCTTTTCTCTCACCAGCTTGGTGATATTGACATCTACGTCATACTCTGTTACCTTAGTGATCCATCCCGCTCTCTTTTCATTCAAGTCACGGTTGGTCAAGAAATCTTTGATGTCAGGGTGAGGGACCATGAGGTGAATCCTACTATTAAATAGCATATGTCTAAATTTCTTCAAGCTCTATATGACTGCAAGGACTTACTTCTCTAAATAAGTGTACCTGACCTCAAAACCCTCTAAGCCTTGGCTAAAAAATGTAAGTGGTTGTTCAAGGTTATCACCATTCACTTGGGTAAGCATGGCAGAGATTACCTCTTCATTTTCGATGGTGTAGAGGTTGAAATCCTTGGTGAAGTTAGGGTTGATCAAAGTAGGAGCTTGGGCTATAGCCTGCTTGATCTCTTCAAAACTGTCCTTTCTTTGCATTGTTGATGTGAACTTCTCATCCTTCTTCAGCATAGAGGTCAATGGCTTGACTATCTCTACAAAATTCAAAATAAATCTCTGGATGAAATTTATTTTAATGAAGAAGCTCTGTAGGCCCTTCTTGTGTTTAGGCAAGGACAGCTCCAGGATGGAGTGAACTCTCTCTGGATCAATGGACAAGCCTTCCTTGGAAACCATGTGACCAAGGAGTTTACCCTCATGGATAGAGAACATGAATTTCTTTAGGTTGAGAGAGATACCAAACTCTCTACAACTATCAAATATTTGTTTGAGGTGTTTCATGTGTTGGTCTGCCTCCTTAGAGAATATTGTCACGTTATCAAGATATACTAGCATAGTGTCATTTATCAGGCCTCAAAAGGCCATGTCCATGGCTCACTAAAAGGTGGCACTAGCAGTGGATAGTTTGAATTGCATTTTCCTATAAGCAAACATCCCCTATTTGGTAGTGAAGGCTATCTTGTATTGGCAACAGTCTTGCACCAAAATCTTATTATATCTTGAATACCCATTTAGGAGGGAGAAATGCTCATTGCCTATCACCATTTGAAGGATCTGCTCCATGATTGGGAGAGGATAATGGTCTTTAAAAGAGACTCTATTGAGATCTCTAAAATCAACACATAATCTGATCTCCCCATTCTTTTTCAGGATAGGAATAAGATTGGCCAACCAAGAAGAGTGTTTGATTGGAAATATTATCCTAGACTCAATCAACTTGGTGAGTTCCTTTTGCATGAGAGGTTCAATCTTTTGGTTGACCGGCCTTTGCTTCTATTTGAACAGCTTGGCACCTTCCTCCAGCTCAATGGTGTGTTGGGCCAAACTTTGGTTGAAACCCTTCAAATCTCTATACTCCCAAGTGAAGACATTAGCAAACTCTTGGCACAACAAGGTGAAGGACTGCCTTTCATAGTCTGTGCACACTTTTCCAAGTGTAAACAACTTATCTTTGAATATTTAAACCTTATAATAGTTCTCCTCCTTAGTTGTGATGCTTGCCTTATCACTTTTCAACTAGTCATCTTCATTGAAGATACTCTTGAGAGTGACCAAGCCTTTGGGAAGTTTATTGTTCTTTAGCTGAACAATTTGGCTGCCATACTACTACTGTAACTTAGCTTTATTTTTAGCAAAAAACTTAGCTTCTTCTTGCAAGAAGAGTTCTATTTGCTGGTCACTGTCAAACACCTACTAGTTAGTGATGTTTTCAAGAACAGAGGGCCAGATTACTACCTTCAAGTGGCATGAACTGCGGTCTTGGCCTATTTCCCTAGGGATATCAAACTAGACACTAACTACTGCTAGCTTATCTGCTTACTTGTTATACTCTCTAAGAATGGAGGTAACATTGAAAGAAAGGAAATTATCCACTAAGTCCCATACCCTGTGTTTATAAGACTTAAACAGAGAATTCTTTGTTAGAATTTGGCTCCTTACTTGATTCACAATCAGCTCACTATCACCAAAAACTTACAGCTCTTTAATTCCTCTTTTCCTCACCCACTCCAAACCATGGATGAGGGATTCGTACTCTAAACCATTTCTCATGCAATAAAATTGAAACCTGAAAGCCAAAAAGTATTTCTTCTTTGAAGGAGAAACTAACACCACTCCACCACCAGCTCCCAACTTACTTCTTGACCCATCAAAGAATAGCTGCCATAAACCTGAGCTTTCTTGGCTTGCTTTCATCAGATTTGGTATAAAAGTACCCTCTTTATGCATGTAATAAATCCCAAGGCCTGCCTCTTCTATGAATTTGTAAGGATCATGGTCAAAGTTGTCACTTCCCCATTCGTCTAAGAGTAGGTCAGCAACTCCTTCAAGGGCAGAGGGTGGAGATTGGTCCACTTGAAATTCTTCTTGGTCCATAATGGTGTAGCTAACATTTGCTTCCTTGAGCAAGTATGGTTCTATATGATCCTTGTGGAGTGGCTCCAATTCAATCTTGACCTTAGTCCCATACTTGGTTCTAAAAACCAGATAGGACTAGTTTGCTGCTAGGTAGCCACCTATTTTGGATGTGAATTCCCTAGATAAGCAAATAAGGGTGGACATCCACCACTACCACATCATGGGGAACTGAGAAGGTCAAGCAAGTAGCATCAAGCTCAAACCTTTCACCACTCCAAGTGTCTTTTCTAGTGTTCCATCCAACTACAAGACGCCCTTAGTCATTTCTTCATATTTTAGCCCCAATTTATCTGTTATGCATTTAGGCATCACCAAGGATCTTGCTCTACTATTAATGATGCAATTGTACACCAATAAATATCCTCTGACTAAGGATAAATAAAAAGGGGGAACTTTTTCTTCTTTATTAACTTGGCTTGATGTGGAAGGCTATCCATTCATCATCAAGATGTTATCGGCTTTTGCTGAGATAACTTGTTCATTCAACTCATGGAATTCTTTTTGCAAAATGTCATTTTGTCCTGGTATTGATAATGAATCCCATAAGGAGATGTTCATGTGAAACTTCTTCATTTAGTCTACCACATTGACTAGAGGGTTGCCTTCTTTCAAATTTTCTTTGGGATTACTTACAGCCTAAGGCACAGGCCAAGGAGTTGAAGGTGCAACCAGAGGTCTAAAGTTTGGAACATTTTGGTTTACCTGTGATGAAGAAGGTGGTGTAGACATTTGGGAAGCTACTTGAGCTTCTTCCATTGCTCTCCTTTTAGACCTTGTGCTGGCTGTGACATAGTCACCCTGATTGTTTAGACTACCCACATAATTGACTGGATAGAACTCACCCTCCAGGTGATTCATGAGAGTAAAATCAGGCTGAGTCTGACTGTTGCCCATGCCAGGTTGCACTGGAGCCTCAAAGATTGGGAATTGGGTAGCTACCTAATTGTCTTATACATTTGTGTAGTGACTCAGCATTTCATTCATATAAATATCCTGATCTTGACCATATCCCATGGTTGAACAACTGGGTTATTCCTAGACTAGATTGTTTTGAGCAGGCACTAAAGCCTTGGATGATGAAGGGATGCCTAGATTATAGCCTTGAAAAGGTCTGGCCTGTGCAAACTAACCCTACCCTTGATTGTAATTCTAAAAGGGGGTCTATTTGCTTTCCCATACTGCTGATATCCTTGGTTTATTTGGTTGCCTTGAGCTTGCTACCTTTTAATAGCCACTAGTTCATTTGTTACATTTTGTAACAGGATTTTGAGTTCATGGAAGTCATTGGATGAAGTAGTAGTTGGCTTTTCTATGCTAGGCAGAAGAGCCAAGGTGGGTGCAGTAGTCTAGATTGGAGGCAACATTTTAGGAAAGAGTGGCATATGAGGCCTAGGGGCTATCTTTCCCACCTGCACTAGGCAATTCTCAGCTGCTATAGCTATGTCATAGGTACAAGGTAACACATGTCCTCCCATGGACTGTATCATAACAACAATGTCACTATTCAATGCCTTAAAATAATAGAGGAAAGCATAGCTTAGAGTCAACCTTACTAGAATGGGGATTCTATCCCATGTCTTTTGAAACTGAGTGTTGAAATCTTGCATGAATTCATGTAGAGCTCTTTTCATAGTGGTCAGCTACTCAGCAAGTGAGAGGTGGTCACTCTTCTTCCCAAATCAATTCGTTAAAAGGGTGCACAATTTGTTCCAAGAATCAACTGAATTTATGGACAAAGTCCCATACCAGTCTAGAACCTTGCCCTTAAAAGATAATGCTAGCAATCTGATCACAATGTTTTCCTCAGTGACATTATGGATGTTGCAGAGGTTAGCAATATTTTTGATGTGTTCAATAGTAGTAATGGGCCCTTCTCCATTAAACGGAGGCACACTTTTAAGCACTGCCCCTAAAATTGGGTCATAACATAGGAGATTCAAAGGACTCTAACCATGAAAAGGCCACAAAAGGTAAAGCCATGGCTATAATAGGATTCAACTGGGACTTTAATGCATGGGTGTACTTATAGCAGGTCTGGGAAAGTGATTTGTTGAATAATGATGAGTTCTTTCAAACCTCAGTTGCTTTGCTAAGTTCAAAGGTAATTCAATGAATTCAAAAGGGACACCCCTAGCAGTAGATCATGTGGTGACTTTAGGCATAAGAGGTCAGACTGGTCTTTAATCAAAAACTGATGTTCTTACTAGTGGAGTCACCAGATGCTAAAATGGTTGATTTTGTTGTAGTAGGACCAATATCAATCCTAAAACTTTGCTGAGTGTTAAAAGTTTGTCCCACTGAGTGTGCCAAAAAATGTTGATGATGTGGATTACACCCTTGATAGGAGGTTGGGCTCTTGTCTTCCATGCATCACAATGGAAACTACCCTCTTGCTTATGGGTCTAGAAAAACTGGGGGGAGAGTCTCTAGATAAGGGATATCTCCCATTGATGCATCTTTGATGTCATGGATTTCCTACTGCTAAAAATGAATAAAAAGGGGGGATTTGAAAAGGGAGAAGGATGCTAAAAATAGAACCTAAACTAAATGGGGATACACCAAAATGGTTGATCTACTTAGCTTGAGCCTACACTTTCCACCAAGAACAAGCTGACATATACTTCATTTGATATGAGAAATTCTTCTACATCAATGAGCTAGGGGTCCATGGAGATATAGGGAGGAAGAACTACCAGAGGTATTGTAAGACACACTATGGTAGCTTATTCACATGCGCTTGTACTCCTCTAGGGACACTTCTAGCTAACCTGCAAAAGAAGAGCTCACAATACACTAGACATGCTAGAATCATTATGTGAAAGCATAAAGGAAAATGACTTAACACAAGACAAGGCCATAAACATATACAAAAGTGAAAACTCAAAATGGAGGTAAAAATGCTATCTTAATTCAAGGTAAAATTTGGTAGAGCTCTACCTTACAACCTGAGAGATCCTTTTCTCAAAACGAGAAGTTTTGATATATAGAGGAAGAAAGAGGCCTTTTAGTTCCCTTTCACAAATGGCCCATGTGCATTTCGAGCATTGGGAAGAGGAAGCCACCTGATAGATAATGCTTTGTCAGCTCCTATTTTGATTTTAGGTGTTTAAGATATATTAAACATCATATGTGAATTTATGGGCTATACCATTTGTTTGCAAACAAGACCATTCCTTCAAGGCATTCACACAATTTGTCTGCTCATCAATGCAAAGTGAAGAAAAAATGGGTCGCACCATTCACTGTTCGCACCTCTTGATGACCAATTGGCAGATACTATGTCAACTACTAGAGTAACTCCTTGAGTTGACCCCTGCCTTTGTCACTTGGACTATTTTGTCCATTTCTGCACTTGGCTTTTTTCCCTCTTTCTAGCTTTGTCTTTTCTGGTTCCTTCATCCTTTAGGAGCTATCTTTTGCTAATTATTTAGCTCTTTGGATTCCTTCCTCAATGATTTCCTCCTTCTGGATTTAAGCCTTTGAATTCCTTTAGGTTCGCACCTTTTATTTAAATATCAATGACTATTTCATTGCTATAAATTTGATGTTCGTGCACCCATCACCTTTTGGTTGACCTTTGGCCTTTTCTTTGATCCTTTTGCAAGTGTTCCCTGCCCTCCGTAAGGGCACTTATCCTTCGAGCTTTGGGAGATTCCCTTGAACCTTCTGATTGAATTGACTGATTGAACCAATAATGGTTCAATGGTTCAATGGTTCAATACTTCCAAGTTCAAAATGATTAAACCAAGTGCTTGAACCAATCACTTGAACCAACTGCTTGAACCAACAATTGGTTTAATGGTTCAATGGTTCAATGGTTAAATACTTCCAAGTTCAAAGCATTGAACCAAGCTGATGAACCAAAACTTTGAACCAAGCCATTGAACCAAGGCATTAAACCAAACCTTTGAACCAAAGCATTGAACCAAAACATTGAACCAAGCTATTGAACCAAGGTGTTAAACCAAGCTGATGAACCAAAGCTTTGAACCAAGCTGTTGAACCAAGGCATTAAGCCAAACCTTTGAACCAAGTTGTTGAACCATAGAATTAAACCAAACCATTGAACCAAAGTGTTGAACCAAACCTTTGAACCAAGCTGATGAACCAAAGCTTTGAACCAAGGCATTGAACCAAAATGTTGAACCAAAGTTCAAGTTCAAAGTTCTTGGAAAGCTCATGGAATTAGACCTTGACATCAAACCATTAAACTGGTTCCTCCTTTTGCTGAAAGACTTGTGTAAAGAATCAAATTTGAAACTAGCTCAGAACAGCAAGGGAAGGAGAATGGTTTTGGCCTGTAGTGCCAAAATGGTTAATAGACCTCTAAATAACTACTAAGTGACCCAAAATGACATATAAACTAATTAGATCATGACTAAGGCTAAAAAATATTCAAATTACATCAAATGGACTATAACATACCCAATGAAAAAATACTAGACCCATACAACATCTAAAAATCAAGTATTTTGCCTATAAGGGTCCAAATTTGACCTTGAAGTCAAATTTGGTCAACATAATGGGGACTCATAGGGGTAGTATGCCTGTTATACTAAAGATTAGTAGCCTTATCCATCCATTGGATAAGGTATTCAATGAATTCTTCAATACAAATGGAAAGGAATTGCCTAAAACACACATAAAACAACCACATCAAATGAGACAAAATAAAGTAAAGCACCAACAAGAATCACACATGTGTATAAGTGTTTAGAGAAAAAAATAAAAATAATATCTGTGTATAAAGAGAGGAGAACCTTAGTATCAATGTTTAAGATAGATCCCATTGACTGGTATATGAAGCTCCTCTCCATCAATCTTTGAGAGTTGGAAAGCATTGTGTTATTTGCATTGAGTAATGACATAAGGGCCACTCCACAAAACATCAAACTTTGTGTGTTTTCTAAGCTTAACCCCATCTTCATCCCACTTTATAATAATGTCTCTTTCTTGAAAGGTTTTGTGAATGGTTTCCTTTTCAAAATATTTATTTGTTTGATCTTGGTGATCTCTCATAATGTGCATAGCTTGATTCCTTATTTCCTCAAGCTCCATCAACTCACATAACCTAACCTCCATGATTTTATTTTCCATCAGCTCTAACTGGTAAGTGAGATCCAAAGCTGGTAACTCAAGTTAAATAGGCAATCTAGCCTCTCTTTCATAAACAAGTGTATATTGTGAGTTTCTAATGGCTCTCTTAGGGGTGATTATATAAGCCCAAAGAGCTGTCTTCAATTTGGAATTCCAAGCTCTTTGGTTTTCATCCATTATCCTCTTGATAATCCTAATTAGAATCTTATTAGTGGGATGATCTATTCCATTCCCTTGTGGATAATATTTGGAGGAAGTACTAAGATAAATACCATGTTTCAAAGCCCACTCACTTGTCTTCATTCCAAGGAAAGTTAATGCATTATCTAAAATTATTGATGAATGAACCCAAACCTTGTCACTATGCCTTTGTAGAAGTCTAAAACCAAACTTTCATTTACTTCTTTGAGGGTTACATCCTCTACCCATCTTGTAAATTAATTTTTGGTAGCTAACACCCACTTAAGACCAACACTAGAAGGTGTTGATTAAGCCTATGAAATCTAGACCCCACTGCATAAAAGGTTGGTCTACTTGTATTGGATGAAGAGGTAGAGCTACAAGCTTTTGTTTACCATAAAAAAGACCACATTTCTTACATTTACTTACCCAAGCATGAGTATCTTTAAACAAACTAAGCCAAAAGTAAACAACTCTCATGATCTTGGCAGCTTCGGTCCTTGGAGCAAAGTGACCAGTTGTTGGTCCATAATGAAACTAAAACAATATATTTTAAACCCAATATGATTCAACATATCTCAATATTACACCAAATAAATATTTCCTAAACAATACTCCATTGAGAAGTACATAAGGAATGGATTGTAATCTGAAGTACCTTCTTTTAGCTCTATCTAGGCCTTGTGGACACTCACAAATTTGAATAAAATGGATCATTTATTGTGTCCAAATCCTCATTGGTGAATATGCAGCTGTCATAGGATCATATTTAAGAGTTAATATAACTTCCTCTTATTCCTTCAAATCTGAAGCAAGGTGTTCACATAATCCTTTCCCTTTCACTAGTTTGGTTGTCTTGATTTATACATCATACTCCATCACTTTTGTAATCCAACCAGCCCTTTTTTCATTAAAATATCTACTCAAAAGTAAGTCTTTGACATTAGGATGGGGTACCAATATATGAATCTTGTTTTTGGATAAAATGTGCCTAAACTTCTTTAAACTTATAACAACTGAAAGTAGTTGTTTCTCTACATAAGTGTACCTTACCTCATACCCCTCCAATCCTTAACTAATGAAGGTAATAGGATGATCCACGTTTTAATCATTTGATTGAGTGAGCATGGTAGAGTTTACTTCTTCATTTCCAAAATTATACAAGTTGAAATCCTTTAATAAATTAGGACTTACAAGAGTTGGAGCTTGAGCAATAGTTTGTTTGTTCTCTTCAAAACTCTCTTTCCTTCTCCTTGTCCAAGTAAAAAATTCATATTTCTTTAGCATAAGTTATAGGATTGACTAAATCATAAAAATTAGTAATAAACCTCCTTATGAAATTTATTTTTCCAAATAAACTTTGCAAAACTTTCTTTTGTTTGGGTAAAGTCAATGCCAAGATTGCAGTCACCCTTTAAGGATCTTTGGATAGACCATTCTTTGAAACAATGTGTCCCAAAATTTTGCCTTCATGGATAATAAAAACACACTTTTTAATATCAATAGATATTCCAAACTCTCTAAATTTCTCAAAAAACTTCCCAAGATGATTCAAATTATCCTTTGCATCCTTAGGGAAAATTGTGATATCATCAAGATATACCAACACTATATCATTTATTAGGCCTTGAAAAGCCATATCCATTGCACATTGAAAATTTTCCCCACCATTAGATAAACTAAAATTAATTTTCCTATAATCATATGTGCCCCATTTATTGGTCAATGTTTTCTTGTATTGGTCTTCTTCCTTTACTAAAATCTGATTATACCCTATATACCCATCAAGGAGTGAGAACCTTTCACTACCTTCCATAACTTGAAGAATTTTCTCTATGGAAGGAAGAGGCTAATGGTATTTAAAGTAAACTCTATTTAGATATCTAAAGTCAACACATAACCTTATTTTCATATTCCTCTTCCTTACTGGGACTAAGTTTGCCAACCAAGATGAATGCTTTATAAGAAAAATGATCTTAGACTCAATCAACTTTGTAAGCTTCTTTTTCATGAGAGGCTCAATCTTAGGATTGATTGGCCTCTATTTTTTCTTGATAGGCTTAACATTCTCATCTAAATTTATGGTATGTTTAGCTATATTTAGATACAATCACTATATTCTCATGCAAACACATCAAAAAATTCCTTGCATAGTTCAATGAAAGCATATCTTTTTTTCTCTAGGACATACCTTCCCAAGAGAAAGCAACTTATCTTTGAAGCTTTATACTCTCTCATAATTTTATTGCTTAGTAGACATTCTTATATTTTCTTTCTTAAACTTATCATCATCGTTCAAGATACTCTTAAGTGTGACTAAGCCCTTAGGGAGTTTTTTTTTAGTTATACAATCTATCAGAGTTGTTGCCAGAATTTGGATAACGCGAGTGCAATGGAGACGTGATCACACAAGATGAACAAGTGCACACCACATAGATGCTAAAGCAATTTGAAAATAACATAAGAGATAAATTGCACAAGGTGAAATAGAGAAAACCAAAATTTGATTAACATGAGATGGCCAAATTGAGGACTACAAATAGGAGAGTATGTAAGTAACTCCTCCACAAAAGGTGGATAAGGCACGCCAAGAATAGATAGTAACTCCTCCATGAAAGGTGGTGACAAGGTGCTAAGAATAGAGAAGTAACTACCATCAAGGGAGTTACTTATGACATTTTTATGACACTTATGACACATCTATGACACACACCTCCACATAAGCTAGCCTATCCCACAAATGTAGGAAAACTCCATGTATGCACAAGAAATACAATTTCCCTAATTAATAAATAGGAAAAAATAAAAACTTACACTAATACCCCCCCATAAGCACAGCTTAGGTGGGTAGTGTGGAAATAAAAAATGGGTCTCGACAACTAGGCCTGATGAGGTACCCATGTACAAATGCAATCTCCCATAAGATAGAGAAAAGGAGAATACTCGTAGGAAAAAACTCCCCCCTAAAAGAGAGACATAAAAGAAAAGAAGAGGCTAGAAGTCCCCCGTGAAGATGATGCTACTGCAGATGTGGACCGCACCCCAAGAAGAACTTGTAGATGAATGAACTTTCTCTCAGTGAAAGGTTTGGTGAAGATGTCTGCAACCTGCTCCAAAGAATGGAAAAATATCAAGTCAATGACCTGACTATGAATAAGATCCTGAATGAAATGCATGTGAATCTCTATGTGCTTAGTCCACTGGTGCTGAACTAGATTCCTACAAATCTGAAAGGTACTCTAGTTATCACAATAAATGATGGTGGGCTTCTTGATAGGAATGCCAAACTCAAGAAGTATCCCCTAAAGCCAAATAGCCTTAGTAGTTGCATTAATAGCTCCCCTGTACTCTGCCTCTGTGGATGATATAGCAATATCATTCTGCTTCTTACTAGACCAACTGATAGGACTAGAACCTAGAGAGAAACTATAACCAAAAGTGGATTTGTGAGTCTATGAATCACTAGCCCAGTCTAAATCTATATATCCAACCAGGTCAACCTCTATGCCAAATCTATAATGAATCTCGTATCTATGTGAACCCTATATGTAATGCAAGATCCTCTTAGCTGCTTTCCAATGCAGCTCATGAGGTTCTTGCATAAATCTAGAGACAAGTCCCACTGTATATGATATGTCAGGCCTAGTGCGAGTCAAGTAGATGAGACTACCAACAAGTTGTCGATCCTGAGTGGCATCAACCAATGGTGAAGAACAATCATCCTCAAGCTTGATTCCTGATAGAAAGGGAGTCGGAGATGGCTTGCAATTAGCCATGTGAAATCGAGCCAATAAGTCAAGAGCATACTTAGGCTGTGTAAGAGAAATCCCTAAATATAATTGTGAGATATTGATGCCAAGGAATTAGTGCAACAAACCCATGTTTGTCATATCAAATCTATCCTGGAGAGATGCCTTCACCACTACAATAGTTGATGAAGAACTCCCGGTGATCAAAAGGTCATCAACATATAGAACCAAAATCAAGAGCAAATCATCCTTTCATTAAAAGTAGACATTGAGATCAGAATGGCACCTAGTGAAACCCACTATGAGAAGGAAAGAATCCATCTTGGCATACCAAGCTCGAGGGGCCTGTTTGAGGCCATAGATAGATTTCCTAAGTTTGCATACTAAGGAAGAATCCTGAACAAATCTTGGTGACTTCTCCATGTAGATCTCCTCGTCTAGGTCTCCATAAAGAAAGGTGCTCTTCACATCCATCTGATGCACATCCCAACCATGTGCTATGGAAATAGCCAAGGTGAGTTAGATAGAAGTCATCTTTGCAATCGGTGCAAAGGTCTCTGAGTAGTCAATGCCTGCCACCTATGAGAAACCCTTGGCAGTTAATCGCACTTTGTACTTATCAACCGACCCATCTGCTACAAATTTAGTCCTATATATCCACCTACATTGAACCATCTTTCTTCCCTTAGGAAGTGAAGTCAAGTCCCAAGTGTGATTTTTTATTAAGGAAGAATATTCTTCCTCCATAGCATTATCCCACTCAGGTACCCCTGATGCCTCTCAAAAAGTCTATGGATCTAAAACTGAAGCAAAGAAGGCTTGTGGATCTCTCTAAAAATCCACCCTAGTACGTCTGTCATCTGAGGGATAACCTACCCAAGTGCCAGCACTCTCAAGTGTCTGTTTGGCCCAAAGTGGCCCAAAAGTGGGTGAGTCAGGTGCTAACTCCTCATCCTCTAATTGACTAGAGGTGGATGACTCTGCATCACTGTCTTCACTATATGAACTCAAAGAAGAAGATGTCTCTGGCTCAAGAGCTTATAGTGGCTGATCTGAATCTAATGAGAAATCATCATGAAGAAGTAGATCCGATGAGGGAGAAGAAGTGTCAAGTGTTGAGTCTCTAGGACTCTCCTAAAATTGGACACTTCTCTCAATGAACAACTCATGAGTGACTGGATCTAAAAGGTGAAATCCCTTAATTCCATCCAGATATCCTATAAAGATGCAAGGCTTGGACTGATGTTCCATAGCTTTTTGTTTTTTCTTTGAAATGTGGGCCATGGCTGGGGATCTGAAAACTCTAAGGTGCTCAACATCAGGTTTCCTTTTATGCCAAGCTTCAAAGGCTGTTATCCCTTTCAAAGCTTTGTGAGAAACCCTATTTTGAATGTAGCAAACACAATTGATGGCTTCAGCCCAGTACTGTGGTGCTAAGGATTTAGAGTGAATCATATAGCTACCCATCTCTTTCAAGAACCTATTCTTGCATTTTTCAACCCCATTCTGTGAAGGACTGTAGGTGACTGTGCGCTGCAAATCAATCCCCTCTGTAGTGCAAAATTGCTCAAACTTGATGCTGACATACTTCCCTCCATTATCAGTTTGAAGAACCTTGATGGATTTCTCACTCTATTTCTCAACAAGAGCCTTGAAGTCTAGAAATTTTTCAAACACTTCAGACTTTTGTTTGAGAAAATATATCCAAGTGTACCTAGAGAAATCATCAATGAAAGTGAGGATGTACTTGGCCCTTGTGAAAGATGGTTTTGGAAAGGGTCCCGATACATCACTATGGACTAAATCCAAAGGTTGTGAAGCCCTCCAAGCTTTACCTTTGTCAAATTTTGCTTTAGGATGTTTCCCAAGGGAACACCCCTCACAAAGTCCTTTTGAGAATTGGACACGAGGCAAGCCAATGACCATGTCATTTTTGCAAAGTTGATCAAGGTAGCGGTAATTAAGGTGGACAAACCACTCATGCCACAATTTAATAACTCCATCTGAATGATTTATCAATGTTTTTGGAGAATAATCTGATGAAAAATGTCAGAAGGTGTATAACCTTGCTTGGTGATCTACCCTACCCACTGCCACTATAGTATCACTATGCAACTCCTTGATAGCCACTGAATTTGGTTAAAACTCAACTCTCATACCCCAACCAATGTGAGTGATTTGGTACACTAATATGAGATTGGTTGAAAGAGAAGGAACACTTAGAACATTGTTGAATGTTCCTCCTTCCATTTCAACTGACCCTCTCCCTGCAACAAAAACTGATGTGTCATCACCCAAACTAATTGAAGTCATGCTACAAGGCTCTAAAGATGAAAACTCAACTAGTGAAGAGCCCATGTGGTGAGAAGCACCTGAGTCGATGACCCATGAAGATGTGGAAGCTGTTGTAGCTACAAGGGCCTTACCCTTTTCTTTCTCCTTACCCTTACCTTTTGCCTTGGTAGAATCTTGGGTAGATGAATTTTGCTTGATGGACTCAGGAACACCTATGTTGTTCTCTAGAAAATGAGTTAGGTGATCTATTTGTTTCTTCATGCACTTGTGTTCATCATGACCTATATTTTTAAAATAGGCACACTTAACCTTCTCCTTCTTAGGTTTAGCATTGGAAGAGGAAGTCTCAGTGTTGTTTTTGACAGGATTGGTGTTTTCTTTCTGCTTCTCCTAGTCTTTGTTCTTTTTCTTCTTCTCCTTTGTTGAAGTCTTGTCCTTACCATTTCCAACTATCAAAGCTTGGGGTTGAGTATAATTCATTCTGCCCATTTGAATTAGCTTATCTTGTTCCCTAGTCAAGTTAGCAATGAATGAATCCAAAGAAGGCATTTTTCATGTAGTGCCAAGGGCACTTTTTATGGCATGGAAAGTGGAGACAAAGACTGAATAGCTTGGACCTAACTTTGAGAGAATAGAAAGAATAAGTTGATCATATTTCTTCTCTATCCTGAAATCTTTCAATTGCAATCTAAGGGCCTTAAACTTAGTGAAGAAGTCTTGTAGGATGTCAAAGCTGCTAGGACTTAGACTTATGAGTTCATTTTGGAACTCATGACTTCTCATCTCATCAAGCTTCCCAAATAACTTTTCTAAAGTGTACCATATGTCATTAGGAGTTTGGGAGGATTCTAAATGGAAGGGAAGTTTTGGAGACACAGACAAACTTAGTAATCCATAGGCTTCATCACTACGGTTGTACCACTTGCCCTTTTCAACATCAGTGTTGGGTCCTACTTCAGTACCCATGGTGATCCTATACAACCCTTTGCTTCTAAGAATGATTGATATTTTAACCTTCCATTCATGATAGTTGAAGGGTGTTAGGGTTTTAAGTTGATAAAAACCTATTTTTAGCTAAATTTTGGTGAAGTTGTGTTGATTGCAAGTTGTGAAATTATGCAGAAAGGAGAATGAAAGCAAAAATTTGCAAGTTTGTGAAAATCAATCACACCCCCCCCAAAATATTGAGCCCACCCCAAATATGCAAGTGCATGCTCAAAAGATGTTAGACTCAGTTGAGAATGTGTCTTAGAGCAATTAGTGCAAGACTAAAGCAAACAGGACATTGGACTCAGCCGAAAATGCGTCTCGAGAGACCCAAATTTTGGCACTTTATAAACTAGTGTATTTTTGACAAATAAAAAGCATACACTATGGAGAATTGAATTACAAATAGTTTTTCAAAAGATGGCACCTAAATCTGAGCTACCATTTACAAGATATTAAATGTTTAATTTTTCTGTAAACTAATGTTTCTGGAAAAAAAGCACTAAAACATTAAAAAATTCATGTTATGAGAGAGAAAGTGGCCTTCCAACCACTCATTGGATTCAACATGGAATGAGAAATCCAAAAGAGGTTTTTGTGAGGGGGAATTGGCCTCCCACCAACTCAGGCCTCACCCTTTGTCTTCGACAGGGGAAGATACAAGTTTTAATTGAAAACCCCCAAATTACAAAACTGTCTATAAAACTGAATATTGAATCAAATTGAATGATTTTTGTTTTATCAAGTCAATTTTAACTAAAAACAAATGAAGCATAGATATAATAATGGATGCCACGTGTCCAAGGGGTGCCAAATGGGATGCCAAGTAAGGAAGGGGCGTCAAAAAGCAAACAGTCCAAAATTTTGACTCAGAAAAGACAAAAAAATAAATGTGAAGACTTGTTGGACGCCGTATGGCCTGCTTGGCACCTTCCTGGGCAAGAAAAGAAGCTAGAATCTACCGACTTCAATGCATAGTAGGTCTGGGCAGAATAATACAAAAAAAATGTGCCATATTCACAAAAACATAAACCTATTTTGGACGTCGTATAATTGATGGCATGGCAGAAGTGAAGGCGCCTTGCTACTACTTGGCATGATGGAATGACAGAATTCTGCTACTAGAATTGAAGGCACCTAGCTGGAAGGAGTGTGGCGCAAAGTTGGAAGGACTGCTGAAAAGAAGTGCGTGGCTTTGCAGGCTAAGCTCTTGGAGTGCAGAAGCTTTCTAAGTGGTGCACCTCCCTTGTTTCTGAGTGTTGCTCCTTCCTTTGTTGCTAAGTGCTCAACAATGTTGCCCAAGCTAACTGCTGAACCAACCCATGAAGTGAAGACAATCAAAACACCCAAAGGCCAAGGATTCCCAAGGAAACTAACCAGAAATGATATATTTTTTGATTTTAGATCAAATCTAGAAAATAAAAAAAACAAAGAGAACTCCACTCCTCTTGATTTCAAAATGAACTAAAAGCATAACCATACACATGATTATCATTCTTGCTCTGATACCATATCGAAGTTGTTTCCAGAATCTAGATAACGCGAGTGCAATGGAGACGTGATCACACAAGATGAACAAGTGCACACCACATAGATGCTAAAGCAATTTGAAAATAACACAAGAGATAAATTGCACAAGACAAAATGGAAAAAACTAAAATCTAATTAACATGAGATGGCTAAATTGAGTACTATAAATAGGAGAGTATGTAAGTAACTCCTCCACAAAGGTGGACAAGGCACCCCAAGAATAGACAGTAACTCCTCCATAAAAGGTGGTGACAAGGTGCTAAGAATAGAGAAGCAACTCCCATCAAGGGAGTTACTTATGACATTCTTATGACACTTATGACACATCTATGACACACACCTCCACATAAGCTAGCCTATCCCATAAATGTAGAAAAACTCCATGTATGCACAAGAAATACAATTTCTTTAATTAATAAATAGGGAAAAATAAAAACCTACACTAATACAATCTACCTTCCATATTGCTATTGTAGTTTAAATTGGTTCTTTGAGGAAAACTCAACCTCATTTTATATAAAAAGAGATATTTATTGGTCACCATCAAACACTAACTATCAAACACTTGTCAATTAGTGACATATCATGTATAGAGGGGCTTATAGTCACTTTGATATGAGGCTAGTTTTTGTCATCTTTTATCTCCTTTGGAATATCAAATTAAGCTCTAATGGCTGCCAACCTATCAACATGTTTGTTATATTCTCTTGGTATAGAATGAATGTTTAAATCTTGGAAATATTATACAATATCCCACACTCTTTGCTTATAGGACTTAACAAAAGATTTCTTAGTCATATTTTGACCTCTTACTTGATTCACAACCAACTCACTATCACCATAAACTTGTAACTCTTTCACACCTCTCTTTCTAGCCCACTCAAGGCCATGAATGATAGCCTCATATTCTACCACATTTCAAGTACAACTAAACTGAAATCTGAAAGTATACTAATGCCTTTCCTTGGATGGAGAAACTAACATTGCTCCACCACCTAACCCAACCTTGCTTCTTTATCCATTAAAATAAAGTTGCCGTAGACCACCCATAGTCTCATTTGGCTCCCCCAAATTTGGCATGAAAGAGCCTTCTTCATGAGGAAAATAAACTCCAAGACCAACTTAGTATATGAATTTTTAAGGATCATGTTTATAGTGTTTATCTCCCCATTCATCTAGATATAAATCAAAAACTCCTTCAAGATAAGAAGTTGGAGATTGATCTAAGTGAAGTTCTTCCTCATCAAGAATAACATAATTGACATTTTTAAGCTTAGGCATGTAGGGATATAAATGATTGTGATGAATAGGCTCTAATTCAATATTTACTTTGGTACCATACTTTGTTCTAAAAACCATATATGGCCAATGTTTTGCCAAGTATCCACCTATATTGGCTATAAACTCTCTTGATAAACAAAGAGCAAAGTATAGGGTAAATATGAAACAACCATATCATGATGGATGGAAAAAGTAGGATCAGCATGTAAAATAAAATTTATATCCTTGACTACTCCCAAGGTCTTTACTAGTGATCTATCCAATTATAGAAATCCTTTAGCCATTGGTTCATACTTGAGGCATAGTTTATCTGCAATTGACTTGGGCATAACTAAAGTACTAGCCCCACTATCTATGATACAATTGTGAAATAAATAATCACTAATGATCATGAATAGATAAAAGGGATGAGTCTTATTAGTTTTATTTACTTTTCCATTAATGGGTTGAGTTCCATTCACCAAAACAACATTTTCAGTCCTTGTTGGTCCAATTGGTTTGTTGATCCAATTGGTTTACTTAGTCTAATAAACTCATTTTGAAGAATATATATTTGTCCTAGTATTTCCAATGAGTCCCATAATGAAATATTAATATTTAATTTATTCATTTGATCCAAAACATTGATAGAAGGATTTTTAATCTTAAATGGCTCTTTGGAATCACTAATACCTTGTGGTGTAGCATGTAAACATGGATGTGCATGAGCTGGTCTTGGAATTTAATATTTATGATTTTCCAGTACCCTAGGAGCTAAATTAGACCCACCTACCATTGGGGTTGATGGAGGATTCAAAATAGGTCCTTGAATTGTCCTTTATGTCTCTTCAATAGCCTTCTTCTTAGATCTAGTGTTAGAGGACACACTAGCATTCACATTATTAAACTTCCCAACTAATTGATGCATAAAAATATCTCTCTAGATGATTCATAAGAGTAGAATCAGGTTGTCTTTGTCTATTTTCCATTCCATTTTACATTGTCATTGATTTTGGTCATTGCAAGGGTAGCATGGTTGTTCTTAAAAAAAATAAATTTTGAGTAGGAAAAAGATCTCTTTAATATTATAGGTCATTAGGATTGAAACTTTGGTAAGGTCTAGCTTGAGTTATTTGACCTTGTTCTTGAGCATTACCTTGAAAATGAGGCCTACTTGCTTGTCCAAACTGATTTTAAGGTTGATAAGGCCTATAATTTTGAACTTGTTATCTTTTGAGAGCAACCAATTAATTAGTAACACTTTGAAGAAAACTCTTGACTTCATGAATCTCATTGGTAGGGGCAAGGGCAAACTTCTCTTGGCTATTATGAAAAGGAGCCAAGGTAGGTAATGTAATTTGACAAAGAGTTTAAAAATTAGGAAATAATGGCATTGGTGGTCTAGGACTAATATTTACTACTTGAATAAGATAATTCTAAGCATTAACAACTATCTCACAGGCACCAGGTAGTGTATTCCCACCCATGGATTGGATCATCATGTCTATATCACTATTCAATGCTTTTAGGTAATACAATAAAGCATAATTTGGAGTAGGTCTCACAAGGGTTGGGATCCTATCCCATGTCTTTCAAAATCTAGAGTTAAAATCTTACATGAACTCTTGATGAGCCCTCTTGATAGTATTCAATTGCTCATCTAGTGACAAATAATCACTCTTCTCTTCAAACCTCTTAGACAATATATTTCCTAGTTCATCCCATGAAGAAATGGAAACATGAGGTAGAGGTCCATACCAATCTAAATCTTTCCCTCTAAAAGATAATGTGAATAGTTTGATGGATACATTCTCTTGAGTGATATTATATATGTTATAAAAAATTTCAATGTTTTTAATGTGTTTAATTGGAGTAATAGGACCTTCTCCACTAAAATATGGAACACTTTTAAGGGCTACTCCATGAATTTGATCATATTGGGCAAGATTCAAAGGAGATGATCTAGTGAAGGATACAAAAGGAAGTTTTCTATCCATATTGGAATTCATATGGTGAGTATTAGGTGATGAACTAAGTCAAAACTTGGATTTGTTAAAAACCAACTCCCTTATATAAGGATGAGTATTCATAAATCTCAACCTCTTAATAGTATTACAAGGAAATTGCACAAAGTCAAAAGGTATACCTTTATTAGTAGACCTAGTGGTCACCTTTGTAATTTAAAATTAGGAATAATTTTTAACCAAAGAGTTGAAAACTTATTGTAGTTACCATTTATTGAATGTAGATGTTCTTGTAACTGTAAATATGCCAAGACTAGCACCAATCTTGGGCAATATTTTGGGACTTAGAGTCCTATTGGGCATGCTAAATATTTTTATCACTTATATTTTCACCATTTGAGGATTTTTATTATCTCTCCTCATCAAAGTGGCATAATGGAAACATCTCACTTGTTGTGTGTAATAAATTGATGATATGAATCTCTTGAAGGGCTAGTTCCCTTGATGTACTCTTTGAAACACCTTCCTACTTATTAAATTTGCATGAAAATGGTTAATAAGACAAGCTAAAGAATTTAAAATTTTATGCACCAATAATAATTTTCATCGTATTTTCTTAACTTATACTACTAAGAGCAAATCAAAGCTTCTTTCACACATAACTCACAACTCAAGATAAATTATTACATCAATGTTTCATATGCTAGGTTCAAGAGGTATATTTGACGTTTAACAAGGATAATTAATTATCCCTTGGAGAATATAGTAATAAAATATTTATAAAACTCTCATACACTAAGAAAGAACACTAATAAAGACATGTAACAATCACTCTTTTGCATACTTGGTGGACAATCAAAGATAACATGATAAAAAAGGATTATGGAGCACACAGTTGATTACCTTTGTATAAGCAACTAAACACGGAATTTAACTAAAATGCACAAGTAACTAGAAATTCAAAAATAACATAGAATATGAGAGACAATACCAAATTATATTAATACTCTTCCAGAAAAGAATTACAATGAAGAGATGCCACACTCTTCCACACCTTTTAGGCTTCCACACCAAGTGTACAATAATTCACCTTCAAGAGTTATCTCTCTAAATTACAGTCCCAACACACAACTCAAACATAGAGTTGGTGTTCACCTCCAACTATTCAGTATCACTACTATCAGTACCACCAATAAGTGACAACCAGAAAAACCATCATTGCCTACTTCCAGTCCAACCGAGTACTCCATGTACTCAAGGTCTGAGTACACACCATACTCCAAGTAGATCTCCCCTGATCTTGCTACCTGTTGTGTTGTTGATCACCTTGATCCTGCTGCCACCTATAGATCAACTTGGTTTTGCAACACTTGAAAACCTAGACCACGCACACACACACACACACACACACACACACACACACACACACACACCTACAAATCAATGATCTTACTTACCATGCAGATCTCACCTGATCTTGTTATACCACAGATCAACTTGGCCTTGCACACCTGCCGACTAAAATCATACACACATGAAGAACCCTTCTAATTCTCCAAACTAGCACCCCTATGGATCTCTACGAGATCTTGCAACAACCTATAGATCTACCTGATCATACACACTTGGCACTGTAGCACTAGGAGGAACACACCTTGCTCTCTTCACTCTGAAGGAGCTAACCTTACTCTCTCAACTAGATCACTTTACAATACAGCCCATGAGTCTATTATATAGATCCCATGCAAAAAATAACTAGACATCTAATTACAATAATTAGATCTACAGCTCAAGACTAAAATTGGCCTTTACATGCAAATAACCAGTTCATTAACAAATTATTCATGAAACCAATAGTTTCGTAACCGCACAGGTGATCGATGTCAGTCCTTGTCTATCTAGAGGTGATCGACATTGGCTGACTCCTACCGATATCAGTTGCCCTATGAACTAAATATGACTGACATCAGTTGCCCTTACACTTCACAACCTCCTCCTGTTTGCATCCTGGTGAAGCTTTTAGCTCCACAACCTAACAATCTCCCACTTGGAGATAAATAGCTACACCTGTACCTATACTTGTACATTGTCTAATTTGTTTCCTGGCTTGTATCCCTCTTCAAGATCAATCCTGAAGACCAACCACCACACATCCTCTGGTGCACCTCCTGTCATCCAAGTAACATGCCGCATCCGCATCTACAAACCCATGTAGAAAAGAACATTGACCTTCATCGCATGTCAACCTACTGCTGGTCCCTCTCAGATACCTAAGAATCCACTGAACTACTCTCCAGTGCTTCTTTCCTAGATTGGCTCCAAACTTGCTGATAGCTCCCACTACATGGGCAACCTCAGGTCCAGTATGCATGTACTTAACCTCATCATGTGAATCAGGATACTATTCATAGAACTATCCAACCATCGGCGTGCTAACCGGTTTCACACAATCATCTAGAGACAAAATCAACCTGTGACCTTCCATGTCTCTAGAACACACTCATGCCAAAGAATTTTCCTCCTTCAAATTCTTCATGACACACCTCTAAACTAACTTTACCTTTAGCTCAGAAAAACCTTGCATGTGTGACCTTGCAACAAGTATACACACAACATACAGTAATATGATGATGTTGCAATCATCACCCAACCTGGTAAAGAAACCACAATGGTTATAATGACATTGACTAAAGCCATGCTTTGTCATCCACCTGTCAAACATGTACCACTATCCTGGAGCTTCCTCAAGACCATATGACCTAGCCTTCTATCTCATGTATCCATTCACTCTATTCTTTAACCAAAGAATCCATTCATCTTTCAGTGCTTTCATATCGATTGGCAACCCTACCAAATCTCCCATTTGGTTCTACATCTTAGGAATCAAATTCCTCATTCATGCCATGCTCCCACTATTTCCTAGATCCTTCCTGCTCTACAGTGAGCAATGAGTATAAAGAAGAGGAATAATGAATTTGAGGCTTACTTACCCTTTCAATCCTCCATATGGGCATTTGAGACTCCTTGACAGCTTGCTGTCCACCCAAAATCTATTCTAGTGACCAACCTCAGTCACTACACAGTCTGCATCTGATCGACATCAGTTCCATGTGACTATCTTAACTACTGACTTTGGTTTCCTAACCGACGTCGATGTCTACCTATCACCAATGTCAGTTCCCTAACTAACGTCAGTCTTACCCTGCCTGACACCACCAGCTTTGGTCTACACATGATCGACATTGGCACCTGTCTGTTCGACACCAGTTCCTCCTGACTGACACTGGTACCTGTGTTCTCCTATGAGTGATGACTTTTTACCTGCAAGCTCTCTTTGGATCAATACCCTGTCTAAACTGCCCTGCTTAGAGTTACTTAGCCTTCTCCACTGATCTCTATCCATCATCTCCTCCATGAACACCAAGACTTTCTGATTCTTAAGTTTGTCAAAGACATCTATCTTCTGCTTAAGAACATGCATCTCCTTCTTGCTCTTATGACCAAGCCTACAAAGCCACGTCTTTGCAAAAGAAGAAGAATTAGTAATATAAGTAGATAGATAAAGGATACCTACTTTCTTACCACTTGCTAATTCAAGTGCATCCGCTGTGAGAGTTTTTGTGCATCTCTCATCACCCAACTTTCTTGAAGAAATTAGCCATATCTTCAAGACTGGGACCTGCATGACCTCCTTCAACACCCATGTGTTGGCCACCTGCAATTTCAAATACACTTTCGCTTTGCCAAAACTTTGACAAGGCACACCAGCCCCTAAATAAATCTTTCCAAAGTCTTCAAGGACCTTAACATGGAAAAACACTCTATTTCAGGCTGCATGGAAAGAGGCAATAGAATCTATAATACAAGATTGTACTTTATCCAAGGAACATACCAGAGCATCCTATGTAACAACCCCTACAACATCTGCTTCTTTAGTTCCTTCATGCTGATCTTCTACCAACCAACAATATTTCTTTACCTGCTCTTTCTTTCCATAACACCGTAATTGACTATTCTTGCTTTTGAATTCCTCCATACTTTCTTCTGCCATTGCTATACTCCCACTCAATTAGAAACCCCTGAGAGTGACCTATAATCAAAAACAATTTGCTCCCTGAAACCTTAGCTCTGATACCACCTTGTCAGGATTATGGAGCACACAGTTGATTACCTTTGTATAAGTAACTAAACACAGAATTTAACCAAAATGCACAAGTAACTAGAAATTTAGAAATAACACAAAATATGAGGACAATACCTAATTATATTAATACACTTCCAGAAAAGAATTATAATGAAGAGATGCCACACTCTTCCACACCTTTCAGGCTTCCCACACCAAGTGTACAGTAATTCACCTTCAAAAGTTATCTCTCTCAATTATGGTCCCAACACACAACTCAAACACAGAGTTAGTGTTCACCTCCAACCAGTCAGTATCACTACTACCAGTACCACCAGTAAGTGACAACCAAAAAAACCATCATTGCCTACTTCCAATCCAACTGAGTACTCCACGTACTCAATGTCCGAGTACACACCGTACTCCAAGTAGATCTCCCCTGATCTTACTACCTGTTGTGTTGCTGATCACCTTGATTTTGCTGCCACCTGCAGATCAACTTGGTTTTGCAACACCTGCAAACCTAGACCACACACGCGCATGCACACACACACACACACACACACACACACACACACACACACACACACACACACACACACACACACACACACACACACACACACACACACACCTACCTGCAAATCAATGATCTTACTTACCATGTAGATCTGACCTAATCTTGCTATACCATAGATCAACTTGGCCTTGCAAACCTACCAACTAAAATCATACACACATGAAGAACCCTTCTGATTCTCCAAACCAACACCCTGTGGATCTCTACCAGATCTTGTAACAACCTATAGATCTACCTGATCATACACACTTGGCACTGTGGCACTAGGAGGAACACACCTTGCTCTCTTCACTCTGAAGGAGCTAACCTTGCTCTCTCAACTAGCACACTTTATAATACAGCCCATGATTCTATTATATAGATCCCATGCAAACAATAACTAGACATCTAATTACAATAATTAGATTTGCAGCTCAAGACTAAAATTGGCCTTTTACATGCAAACAACCGGTTCATTAACAAACTATTTATGAAACTAACAGTTTCAAAACTACACAAGTGACCGACGTCGGTCCCTATCTATCTGGAGGTGACTGACATTGGCTGACTCTTGTCGATGTTGGTTGCCCTATGCACTAAATATGACCGACATCGGTTGCCCTTACACTCAGCAACCTCCTCCTGTTTGCATCCTGGTGAAGCTTTTAGCTCCACAACCTAACAATAAAATATTTATAAAACTCTCATACACTAAGAAAGAACACTAACAAAGACATGTAACAATCACTCTTTTGCATACTTGGTGGACAATCAAAGATAACATGCTAAAAAAGGTTATCTTTTACTAGAAAAGATCAACAAGATTTGTAACCAAAAACACTTATGCAGTAGGTAAGTAGTAAAATTAACTTTTTTATTACTTCAAGAGACATTCATATACAAAATTGGATAGGATTTCACAATTAACCAATGGAGGTTGCTCAAAAGAACCCAAAAGCTCACTACTTGTAGCATTTGATTGAGAAACAAGGAAAGGGAAGTTCAAAGGTCACTTGGAAACTTGTCATGATAAGATAAAGGGTTAAATTTTCATGAGAAAAGGATGTGAAATTTACCATGAAATGTCAAAAACAAGGTCAAAAAGTACAAGTGTCCATCCAAATCATGAAACTATTAAAAAGTGGCATGAAATTCCTTTATTAGCTCAAAAAATTGCCTTCATCATCTAGCTCTATTAGAATGACCCAGAATTGAATACAAATAAATTTAATGATTTAAAATAGAGGGAGTTCTTTCATAAATTAGTATCCATGAATTAGTGTTTATATTCCTAATCACCTAGATTTCTCTGAAAGTGAGCCATCACTGCCTACAGTCAAAGAAGCTCTTCTTTCACACACCTTGCACATTTGGATTCCAAAATGGATTAATTTTATCATTTAAATATGTATATTTGGGCGAATGACATGTTTTAATACAATTCATGGACTTATATTTCTTATGTTCACCTTAAATATGCTTCCACTTGAAGTATTCACACTTCTCACCACCATGTTTACTATGACAGTTCTCACTGATTGAGATGAGAGCTATGGTAGGAATACTTAGTAGTTGTTATGAATCATGAAATGGATATGGGTATTTATCTTAAGTCTCTATATTCCTCCCAAAGTTTATTTCATCTCTTGAAACCTCTTAGAACCTACACAATGAACAAAAAAGTCAAGAAAATAAACTTTGTACCCTATTTGAATAGGTATGAAATAATTAAATTAGACAGGAATGATATTTGGAGAGTCCCATAAATCATAAAATTACTTTCATGTCCATTTCATCCCATTTGGATAGATCTCCCTCTTCATTTTCTCATTTGATTCCTTATCTAAGGGTTTTCAATGGTTTTTGGCCTCTTAAGATCTTAATATTTGTTCATAAAAATGGGACGTTGAAGTTACAAACAAATTTTACAATAATGAATCTCAAGACCCCTATCAACTTTCCCAAACTCCAAATATCCTCATGCACAACCTCCAAGAATATGTGAGCATCTAAAGCTTCTTATTTGAGCCCTTCATTTGCTTTGTATAGGCCTAATGTTGCCTTTGAATCAAAATATGACTTCCTTGTGCTTCCTCTACATCCCAATATCTTAGACACATCTTTAGAAACCCAAAAAACATGCTCTAAAAGTCTATAATGTCCAACCAAGGCTATAAATGACATTGACCGCTCATTTGGGCTTTAAGCCAAAACCTTTCCTAACAGGACTAACTACCACTTTGGTTTTTCAGACCATCATACTGGGTTATCTCCTTGTGAATAGGGTTTTAATGTTGGCTTATATGTAACTAAACTCATCACACCTCTTAAAAGGATTCCTTTAGCTCCTGGTTCATCTTATCAACCTCCTTCCTCAAGAATGTAGGGTTTGTGCATGAAGGGAGTGCCCTCTATCTGAGATAAAATAGAGGGAAATTCCCCTATTTATCTATAAAAACCAAGTAGTTGTTAATCATACCCAAGTGATGAGGACATTCTACACCAAAATTCAGCCCTTGGTTAAACCATTTACCCTTAAAACTCTCCCAAAAAACAAAATAGAACCTCATTAAGACATGCCATGCAGGGTGTAAGAATTCATTTTGGGATTTTAAACATCATGGAAAAGATTCTCTAAGCTTTCTTATCATTCCATCTTACTACATACCCTTCATACTCCTTCCTCAGTCAAAATTGAGTTTCAACTCCTGACTGCATTTTATGTCATGGAGGTACACCTATAGGTGATCATGCTTATTTAAACTTCAAAAAATGTTTGTAGATCACTTAAAAATACCTTAGGATCATTACATTAATTTTTTAACCCATTTGGAAACCTCCTTATGCATTTGTATCATTCACAACCTCAAAACTACTCACTTCTTGTCATGGTCAAACATAGTCAACTATGTTGGAAGGAGTAAAACCTTGTAGGTGAGGATTCCTTATTTTTGAAAGGTCACACCTCACTTATAGATTTCATGAACCATTTGGGATCTTATTGTATCATCCAACCTTGATTAATCCATGTTCAATCCTTTATCTAAACTGTGCTCCTACAATTAGTTGTAGGTGTATATTGGACCTTGAAACACCACCCATTAACTCTTCTTGATGATATTTTAGATCATAATTACCAATATTAATATTTAGAGCCATTAAACATGGTGGCATAGTCTAGATTTATAACATTTGGTGAAGAGGACTATTTTAGGATAAAACCTGTAGATGCCAATGTAGAGCTTTAGTGTTGAAATAGGGAATTTTGAGCCTTCTAACCATCACCCTCCACTATTACTCTTGACTTCATCTTTGTAATATCTCTTCCCATTAATTTATAATATGAGTAATATTCATTTTTATGCATTAAGGGATTTTATAACCTTGTTATAGGATATCCATAAAATAACTTGGACCTTTATTTTCACTTTTTAGAGAAAATGTCCCTAAACTCAGTCATCATATGTTTGAAGGTGATACATACTTATATTTACCTATATAACACCTAAATTAGGTCTATCATGATCAATTCACATGCTAGAATCCAAAAAAGGTTTTACCATGTTTCTAATTCCCCATACAAGGACCTTCAAAGCTCTGTAATGTCACCTATAGGTAAGTATTTTCACATACATCTAGTAAAGCAAACTTGGGTAGTATTCAAGATACATATGTTTATGATCATTTATATTCCATCACCAAGTATCCAAATTAACTATTTTCACTCTTAAAATATTGAAACACCTATCAAATTCTCCATCTCAACATGATGTCATCAAGGAGACTCCTATAGGTACATTTGAGTTGTATGTGGGTAGTGGATAGAATTGAATAATGCATGTTGATGAATGATCTCATTAACATGATTAAGATCATTACCAATTCCTTAAATGATTGTTTTGACTTATGTTAATATTGATACAAGTCTCCAAACTTCTGTTCCAATGTGAAAACCTCTTGCAAACACCTGTTACAGAGTAGATAGGAATAACTAGTGACTGGTTTGTATAGTGCATGAACTTGAAACCAACCTTGAATCTTATTCAAACATTCAATATAACTCTCCTCAGATATTTATGACCTAAAAATTTTATGTATCTTCATTACAACTCCATGGACATGCTAGACAACCTTATACTTGTGAATACAAATGAGAGTGAGTGAAGAGTTGGCTATGACAATGGCAAGACTGAGATTTTGATCAAAACATGGTGTGATGAAACCAAAAATGGAATGGGGAAATAATTATGACATTGATAAATGGGAAACACCATATTTTGTTCACATGAGATCTCTATAGAGAACCAAACATTCTGAAAATAAGGAAACCTTGACTAAGACCTCACATGGTTATACCCTCCTACAGCATGAGATGCCTTGCCTATAAAAAAACCTTGAAACATGAAACATGAAACCAATCATGGTTATAATTTAAGGAGAGTGCCAATATCACTAGTTATATTTTACAAACTTGTTCAAATTGGATCAAAACCTATAGGGTACAAAAAACAGTGAGCAGAAAAACATAATTAACTTGTTAGATATGGTTCATAAATCATGGTTGACCAATAATATTAATATTATTATGTAAATTAATCTCTCTAAGTTTAATATGACCTCCCAATGTCATTTTACATGGAACCTCTCCAAGTGGCCATACTAAGCACAAACCTACTGACCATTTTTGGGTGTCTAGAAGGGTGAAGGAGTAGAATGGTTATGGACCCTTTTTAGGACTTTCAAAGCATGTCAAAAACTGAGATGAGTTTTATGAAGATGAAGATACATTCCATGACCTTCTCCCATGTTTCACCTTCTCTCATGGGCCGTACAAATGCCAAACTCTTTTTTCAATTGGTTCCTTGAATTTCAATTAGATAACCTGCAAGATTTAGATAGGACTAACATAATTGATAGGTAATCTAACCTCTTGGATGTTTCAAAGGAAAATAAAACACTTGGACACCTTGAAAACCATGTCACTTTCATTTATGAACTCTAAATGACTACTAAGTTACCTAAAATGACATATAAACTAATTAGATCATGACTAAGGCTAAAAAGGCAAAAAATTACATCAAATGGACTATAACATACCCTATGAAAAAATATTAGACCTCTAAAACATATAACAATTAGGTATTTACCTATAGGGGTCCAAATTTGACCCTGAAGTCAAATTTGGTCAACAATATATA
The DNA here is from genome assembly GCA_037957365.1 of Torreya grandis. Classification (NCBI taxonomy): domain Eukaryota; kingdom Viridiplantae; phylum Streptophyta; class Pinopsida; order Cupressales; family Taxaceae; genus Torreya; species Torreya grandis. Next base: position 987,250 of record JARHVA010005949.1, read on the forward strand.
ATTATCTCAAAAGTGTATATCTTAATCATACAAATTATGTCAAATTCTACTAGTTATTTGAATTGTGTGTATGTGGAATCATGTCTCTATGACATTACCCCAATAAAATGACCCCCCCCCCTTTGAGATGAGTGGAATTATAAAGTGAAAGTAGCCTTATCTCAAAAGGATAAGAAAACTTTGTTGTATATGTATCAATCATCCGGTAATGAAGCATATAGTAGTAACATGTCCAAATAGATGTATCAATGAAGATCATTGTATCCATACATAAAAATCTAATGATAAACTATTTATATCATGGAAACATATAGAAGAAGTAAGCACAAGCTCAATATACAATCAAGCGCACACACAAGAGTACTCAATGTCACACAAATATAGGTCAAAAGAGACCACAAATAAGGGGCATGTTCAAATGTTGCACAATCAAGGGGAGGATATAATCAAATGTATGTACACCAAAGAAATAAATAATACTCAGGGAATAGGGGACAAAAAAAAGGGACATGTTTAAATTTTCTAAAATCAAGATAAGGTTCAAGAAAACAAGAAGTACACTCAAGTAATCCATTTGATAAGATGAAATATAATAAACTAGCATAAGCATGTCATACCAGTCCTTGTATATATGTGTTAGCAAAATGTATTATAACACATTATATCAAATACATTGTGTAATATGTAAACATGAGTATACGCATGTATAAGTATCAATAAATAATCTTAATATGATAATGGAAAATGATCATAAACAATATAGACTGTGTTAATCATGATCAATAGAAATAAGATGCCCCCAACGTAGTCTATCACATGGGAAGATGGAAGGTCCAACATCTGCATGCTTATTCATCATGGATCTAGTGTATTCTTGTATCACACTCAATTACTCATGAAACATGTGTGTAAATAAATGATATGTTATCTACTAACATAAAGTAAACAACATATGCAAAAATCTATTAAATATGATAATGTTAAATTTTTTTTTATTAATGATTTATTTTATATGTTTTAATGTTTTCTTGAAATTTGAATGGTTTTATTTGATATGATTATTTGTAATAATTACATAAATGGATAATTTTCATTGGGTTCTTGATAGGTTTACCTTCAAGTGTAGCTAAGCAATATACACCTTTTCCCAAATTTTCTATAACTATGAAAGGGCCCAACCAATTTATTTTGAATTTTCCTTTTTCATCCTTTTCTACATTGGTATTATTTTGGTTCTCTTTTAGAACCATATCACCTACATTAAAGTGATGTGGTAAAAAATTATTTTTGTATGTTCTCTTAACTCGATCCTGATAAATCCAAAGATATTCAATAGCCTTTGTGCATTTTGCATCCAGTTATTCCAATTGGTGTAATCACTTCTCTTGATTTTCATTATATTCAATAATATCCTTGAAAAGAACCTATAATGAATGGATTTTACGCTCAATGGGTAGTACCTTTGTACCATAAAATAAATAATAAGGCATAGCCTAGGTATGGTTGTGGACACTAGTGCAATATGCCCATAAAGCATAAAGCATCTATTGATGCCAAATTTTATTGTATTTCATCACTATTTTTTCCAATATTTTGACAATAGTCTTGTTTGTTACTTCTTCTTGACCATCACTCAATGGGTAGTATAGTATAGATAAGGTATGTTTGATCTTATATTTGTTGTAAAAACACTTCATAATTTTGTTCTTAAATGATGATTCGTTATCTATAATAATAGCCGAAGGTAAATAAAATCTAGAAATAATATTTGTCATCAAGAATCTGCATATATCATCTCTAGTGGTGAAATCAAGAGGATTTGCCTCTAACCATTTTTTAAATTTTTTTGAAGCTGTAGTAATGAATTTATGGCCATACAATTAGTTGTAACTCATGAGATGACACATGGTTTAAATTATTGTATTTATAGCATTGGACACATAATTTAGCATGTTTAATACATTCATGTTCTAACATGGGCCAATAGTAACCTTGCTATAATAATTTGTGGGACATTACTTTTCCGCTAAAGTGTCCCCAACACTCACTGTTGTGCATTTCTATAAGAGCGGTTCTCACTTCATATTTATTAAGGCATATAAGTAATTATCCATTTACACCAATTTTTAAAAATGTATCCCCATTAATAACATAACAATGTTTCTATAAATGTATTTTACATTTGTAATTTCATGAAAAGTGGTCAATTAAAAAGTTGCATTATAAGAAATTGTAAATATCATTCTACCACTATGTATTTGTCATAATGTATTTAATTGTGAGAACTTCTAAAACATCTATTTAATCTGGTCAAATTGATCAATGGTGTAGTTGTTGTATTTTGAAAATGATGTAATCATCATTGATATCAAGGGGAATTAATGATGTTGCATTGGCCATGGCATCATCATGGTGATTATCCTTACATAGGATGTTTTCAATAGAAAAGGCATCAAATGTAGACTTCAATTTGTCTACCATTTCCTTATATGGAAGTAAATTCTCTTCTTTGTTTTGGTAATGATTTAACTTTATTAACAACTTGTGATTCACCAACAACCTAAATATGCTTGATATGGAGGGCCTATGTAATATCCAACCTAATTATCAAGGATTCATATTCCACAATATTATTAGTGCATAGAAAAACTAGTTGATAAGAAAAGGTTATATAATCACCTTCAGGAGTAAAAAATATAATGCCTGACCTTGCACTTGTCATACATGTATATATATATCAAAAAATGTATTCAATAGATTATTTGATACATGATAAGTTACAAACTGATCATGGAAGGCATTAGTCATTAAAAATGTGTCTGATAGTACAACCATGGCTAGTTGATAAGCTACAACTTGACCTTTTAATAGTTTTTGTGATATGAACTCAAGATAAAATTCTATGAGTTACATTACCCATTTTTATATTCATCTTATTAGATGAATTTTACTCATGAGAAACTTTATTGAGTATTCCTTAACTATAACATGAATCTCATTATTAAGCATGTAATGTTTTAATTTTTGTGTAGAAAATACTAATGTCAAATATAGATTTTCCATTGTAGTGTATTTAAATTCATAACCAACTAATTAATGACCAATAGAATAGATTGCTTTTTCTCAGTGATTATCATCACATTATGGCAATAAGGCCCCTAAGTCCTCATTAGTTGCTACAATGTATAGAAGTAATGGTCTATTTGGTATTGGAGACATAATCACCTACGAGTTGGATAAATATTCTTTGATTTCATCGAATAGATTCTGAAAAACTTCATCCCAAATTTTTTTTGTATCCTTCTTTAGTAAACATGTGAAAGATATTATTTTATCAACTAGTTGAGCAATTAAATGTCAAATTACCTGAATTCTACCTTGTAAACATCTCAACTAATTGAATTTAGTTGGAGGTGGAATAATGATGATATATTTACCATTTTATAGATCTACCTTGATGTCATGCTAAGAAATGATATAACCCAAATGCTTTCCCGAGGATACTCCAAAAACACACTTTTTGGGATTTGAACACACATTAAATTTTCTCAAACAATCAAATATTCATTATAAATATGTAGCATGATCTTGTAGGTGATTAGATTTTTATAATAATTAATTGAAATAATATTAAACATTATTATGAATAAAATCATGAAAAATGTGTATCATTTCCCTTTGATAGGTAGCGCCCGCATTCTTAACTCCAAAGGGCATAACAGTATAATAAAATGTTTAATACAATGTGGTAAATGTTGTCTTTTCTTGATCTTATGGGTTGAGTTTTATTTTATTATAACTGGTGAAACCATTCATGAATAAAAATTTCTCATACCCAACTATAGATTCAACTATAATGTCTATGTTAGGTAGTGGAAAACCATATTTTGGAAAAGATTTATTTAAATCCCAAATATCTATGCAAAATCGCATGTCACCATTAGGTTTTTTAATGGGAACTATATTAGAAATGCAATTAGAATGTGAAATTTATCAAATAAAACCTAAATCTAAGAGTATCTGAATCTCATATTTTACAAGCAAGGCTACCTTAGGATGCAATGTGTGAATATTTTACTTGACTAGTTTTTCATCTGGATATAGTAATATATTATGCATTATCATAGATGGATCAATGTAAGACATGTCAAAATAGGCCCAATAAAATAATTCTTGAAAGTCATGTAATACCTTTCAATAAGTTTTTCCTTCATGCTCCTTCATCATTTCAGCCAATAATATTGATCAGGGATCTTGATTTGTTCCATAATTATATTATTATTTTTCTTCATTAAGTAAAGTAGATCTATCTACTATATATGTTTCTATGGGAATTGTGTTGGGTGCATCATTTTGGATATGAGTATCATCAATCTAACCAAATTAATCACGAGTAGAGGCGGTATGAGGAAACTTGTTCTTATGATAGAAGGAAGGGATATCTTAATAGGCACCCAATTACTATAGTAATGACTTTGTTATGCCTATTTTTGGCACCTCTCTCTTCTTTTGAAAATTTGAGTGTACTTACATATTCTACCATATTGATGACTAATGTCCTGATGTCTAAAACTTCTTAGGGGGTCTTAGTAAATTGATTTAATTTTGAGTATACATTCTTGTGTCAAATAAATATAGTAACTTCCATTTAATTAATTTTTTTACTCTAGTGTTAAGAAGTTGTTTCAAAATCATAAGTATGATATAATGAAAACACATTCAATATCTATATGGATAGGATGTGAAGATTGATAGATGTAAATGGTTTGACTTGTTCATGTGCATAGTGATACTTATTTGTTGTACTTACCTATTTCATTTATAAATGATGTAGTATATCCATAAACATAGATGTGTGAAGAGATTTGCATGATCTGTTGCTTGATCAATGGAATTTTGATAAGGTAATGGAGAAATCATTGTATAATCCATACCATTGTTAACAATATACAACTTGTAAATAATAAACTTCAACACCCCCTATTGACACATGTTCACTAAGCATATCACTTTTTAGTATTCATGTTGCAGGTCTTTCATTACACTTTCCCTTTCCCCATATATATATATATATATATATATATATATATATATATATATATATATATATATATATATATATATATATATATATATATATATAGTGTTTAATGTTCAACTTAATATTATGATATTTTTTAAAGAGTTATTATTATTTTTGTTGTTTTTGTTGTCATTATTATTATTATATGAATAACTTAAAAATTTGTATATTGGTGGATATAATCGTAAGATTAAAAGGAGATATAAAACAAAAAAATATCTCTAAAATCCATACCATTAGTAACAATTTGCAATTTGTATATAATATACTTCAACACCCCCTATTGACATGTGTTCACTAAACTTATCACTTTTTAAGACTTGTGTTGCAGGGCTTTTGTTGCATTTTACCTTTCCCCAGATTTATATTTATATTTATTTATTTGTTGTGGGACATTATTATTATACTAGAATAATTTTAATGTTCAACTTAATATTATAATATCTTATGAGTAATTTTTATTTATTATTATTATTATTATTATTATTATTATTATTATTATTATTTTATGAATAACTCAAAAATTTGTATTAGTGGATATAACCACAAGATAAAAGGAGCTATAAAGCACAAAAATATATATTTTTTAAAATATTAATATACATAATGAATGGTATTTTTTAATAAATTATATCACATACTAACAAAAATAAGTGATAAAACTATTATGTATGTAAAACTATTATTTAATAGGGGGGGGGGGGGGGGTTAGGGGGGGGGGGGGAATTGAATTCATCTATGTAGTTGCATAGGGTTTACACTTATCTTTTACATGCCTATGAAACATTTGGTGGCTCTCACACAAGATTGTCTAATATTTATATAATGTGCAACCTTTGCTTGTGAAACACCACAAAACACCTTATAACACTTCACAACACCTCATATTTTTGTAGGACAACTAGATCTCAATATCCACATGTCAGCATCTTCTTTGACCACTAATGCCACTACCATAGACACCTCTACGGAATACAAACACTTGTATCACACTAATTTTATAGCTAATGGATAGAAACTTCACGTCATCAACAATAGTGGAAACCAAAATAACAACATTATGCAAGATGGAATTCAAGGGTAAGGCCTCATTGTTGAAGCATGTCTTTGATCACACTCTCTTGGATAGCTTCAACAAGGTAAGGATATCTAATTCCACCAGAAATGCACTTTCAAGTATACAATCAAGTCCACAGAATAAATAGTCATTTATGATGTCATTCCACTAAAGGTTAATCACACTCTAATTGGAATATCATATTTGTATGATGCAGATGTTAAATGTTAAGGAAAGTTACAAAAGGGGACCATACATGTAAAATATCACCTCTTCAATGTCGTAGAGTCACCGCCAATGACCAAACTCACTTTTCTATGTGCTAAATAATGATTCAAGCTTATCTCACATACACACAAGTTTATGCTCCTCATCATCCTCCTAGAATCCCTTGCACAACCATGAAACATGTATTTGTATTATGCCATTATGCATAATCATCACAATATTAAAAACCTATTAAGATATTGCAACAATATGGAAATGTATTTTAAGATCCGAATGGTCTTCCCACATATCAAATGGTGAGCCAACACCAAAATATAGTTTTTGTTCCTAGATCCCCTCTTCCAAATAATCTACTATACCATAGGTCTATTCAAGAGAATGATGAAGCTTGACACTAGATCTAATAATTTCTTGATCAAGGTAAGATCAAGGCAATCATTTTCCCCTATGGAAGCATGCTAGTGATTGTGCCAAGAAATATGTAAAAAGGCAATTTTGCATCACCTTTCATGCATTTAAAAAGATCATAATGAAGAATCATTACCCATTTCCATGCATTGATGACCTCCTAAACTAGCTTAGATATGTTGGACCTTTCATCTTCCCATGTGATACACTATATTGGGGGCACCTTGCTTCTATTGATCATGATTGACACAATTTTTATTGTTTATGAACATTTTCCATTATCATGTTGAGATTATGTATTGACACATATACATGCATATATACTCATGTTTACATCTTACACAATGTATTTGATATACTATGTTACAATACATTTTGCTAACACATATACGCAAGGACTAATATGACATGTTTACACCGGTTTCTTATATTTAATCTTATCACATGGCTTACTTGAGTGTACTTATTGTTCACTTCCTTATCTTGATTATAGAACATTTGAATATGTTCCAAGTTATTGTCCCATGTTCCCTAATTATTGTTTATTTCTTTGGTGTGTGGATATTTGATTATGTACTCCCCTTGAGTGTGTGTCATTTAAACATGCCCCTTATTTTTAGTCTCCTTCAACCTATATTTTCATGATATTGATTACTCTTTTGTGATTGATTGATTATTTTTAGAGATTGTGCTTACTTTTTATAGATGTTTCCATGATATATATCATGCATATTTAGATTTTTATGTATGGATACAAAAAGCTTCATCAATACATATACTTGGACATGTTACCACTATATGCTTCATTACTACATGATTGATACATATACAATAGAGTTTTATTATCCTTTTGAGATAAAGTTACTTTCACTTTAGAATGCCCCTCATCTCAAAAAGGGGGTAATTTTAGTGTGGAAATTTCATAGAGACATGAGTCCACATACACACAATTAGAATAATTGGAAGATTTTGATATAATTTTTATGACTCATATATACACTTTTAACATAATTCTATACAATGGGCATAGATTTGGGAAATAGTTTTTTAGATTTGTGAGATATATCATATACATTTTATAGAGTAAAGGTTACATTTTGACATATACTTTAGCTTGAGACACATTTGAGTTGCATATTCCATACAAATCCTCTAAATTATAGATACACTATTTAGATTATATACACACTTATGAAACTTTCAAGAAACATAGTTTGAATTTTTATTTGTCTGCAACAATTAGCTTTAGGGGGTAATGTAGTTGAGATTAAGCACCCTCGATGTACATGGCACTACTTCTCTTTTTTTGGGTTAACATGGTTACACCATTTTGAATCTAGAGATATTTGATATAGGATTAGATATGGGATTATCTATGGACATGGCACTACTCATCCTTACACTAGATTGGGGGTATGATCACCCTCCAATTCCCTTCTTCATATATCCAAGGTTGAGTTGTGAACCTATCTCTAATGCTTCATTTAAAAAGCATCATTACTAAAGAAAACTATCAAGGGGAAACATGGTTACATCGACACACATGTGTGATCTTTCCTTTCTCTCTTTTATTTCAATTAATTTCAATTAAATATTTTTGGATTATATGCATTAATTACACCTATAACATAATTTTTGTTTCAAGTCATACATATACAACAAGGGGATCAAGTCAAATAAAGGTGTGTTATATACACTAGGTGTGTACTTATTTCCTTTATCCTAGTAATCTCATCCTTATGCATTATTAAATTAAAGGGGGGAAAATGTAGATGCTTAAATATAGATTTATATGTCAAACTAGTATTGTATACTTATAAAATATTAATCATGGATATACCCTTTAGTTATTGACCTGCCTTGTAGCTGAAAGGCTTGTGTTTGCCATCTCATTATGCCTAAATGTTTATTTTAGAGTTTGACCCTATTATTTTGATTATCTAGATCATCTATAGCTCAAATTATGTTGATAATATGATATGTATCCTTCAATATCAGTTATAGATCTTAATACATAGTCTTTGTTCTTTGAAATTTGCATTCGAGTTTGGACAATGCATCTATACCTACCTCATAAAGCCTCAAATTTGCAAGTATTTTTATATGTATGGCTTGACCTATTTACTTTTCTTTACTCTTTCATGAAAAATATTTCAAAAGGTGTGGTATAAATACAAGTTAAATCCCATTCATTAATCATCTACAAAATACCAAAAAAGGCCCCTATCAAGCTCACTATATCATTCGCATAATTGATTTCTACTTCCCTATTATTACTTATTTATTTATCAATCATATTATAAGTTTGAAGCATTCAATGAACATCCCTTGAGCAATATTTTTCATGTTACAAGTTAGTTCACTACATGCACTCACATATAAGTTATTACATAATTATTCACACACAAGCCCACATAAGGTGGAGAAATACATTAGATTGAGGCCCTCTACAAAGTAGTGGTATTGTAAGCAATAGCCACTAATAGTGAGGTTTTTAAGGTCATATCAACTTCACTTAAGCCCACTAACCCTTATTTTTCAATATCACATGCCCTAATAAAAGGATATAGGGTTTTTAGCCACAAATTGATATCTAGAACCTGTGTACATGATCTAGATAGATAATAATCAAGGTGATGATGACACCAAATAGGTACAAGTGGAATTTATAAAAAGTAATTTGTACTATGATGTCGATAATAACATCAACATTTAGAGAGTAATGTTGACATGAATGTCCATAGGGTGACATAATGGCTCAGGCTAACAAAAAATAAATATTCAAAATATGATGACAGGATCCATATCTTTAGACATTCCATTTTTGCACCTGCATCACTCAGACTTGTCTATGCATCATTGCATAAGTTAAGTATTATCTCTTATTCATATTTAAGTAATCAAATTACTTTTTGGCTTAATACCTTCTATATTTGGCATATTTATAACATTATCATAATATTTTTATATTCCTAAATTTATTTAATTGGTCTACTTATTAGAATAGTCTTCTCATTAGTTCATTTGGGTTATTCTATATATAACCCTTAACCATTTCCAAAAAGGGTTAAAAACTTGAGTAGGTCATCTATTAGGTGCATGAATGTTGCTAGTGCATTTCTAAACCGAAAGGAGTAATAAAAATTTGATACAATCCTTCCCTTTTTTTATGTCATCTTCCAAACATCTTCTAAATGGACTTGTACCTAATGGTAACTTGAATTCAATTCAATTCTTGTGAATTATTGTGCAAATCTAAGTTGATCCAAGAGGTCATCAATGTATGATAATGGGTACCAATTCTTCATTGTGATATTATTAAATTTAGGATAGGCGATGCAAAAGTGCCTTTTTACATATTTATTTGGTACAAGCACTATCATGCTTCTATAAGGGAAAAAGATTGCCTTGATCTTACCTTGATCAAGAAGTTCTTGGATCTAGTGTCAGACTTCATCATTTTCTCGAATATACCTATGGTATAGTGGGTTATTTGGAAGAGGGGATCTAGAAACAAAAACTATTTGTTGGCTCACCATTTAATATGTGGGAAGACCATTTGGCTCTTAAAATACATTTCCATAATGTTGAAATATCTTGTCAAGTTTTTAATACTATGATGATTATGTAGAATGGCATGATACCAATATGCGTTGTGTGGTTGTGTAAGGGCTTCTAGGAAGATGATGAGGACCACAAACTTTTGTGGATGTGAGATAAGCTTGCATCATTATATAGTATATAAAAAAGTGAGTGTGGTCATTGGTGGTGACTCCAAGACATTGAAGAAGTGATATTTAACATATATGGTCCCCTTTTGTAACTTTCCTTAATATTTAGCATCTGCATCATAAAAATATGATATTTAAATTAGAGTGTGATTAAGCATTAGTGGAATGACATCATAAGTAACTATGTACCCCATGGACTTGACTACATACTTAAAAGTGCATTTATGGTGGAATTAGATATCTGTCTTTGTTGAAGCTATCCAAGAGAATATGATCGAAGATGTGCTTCGGTGACGAGGCTTTTCCCTTGAACCCCGTCTTGCATAATGATGTGATTTTGGTTTCCACTATCATCGATGATAAGAAGTTGCTATCCCTTAGCTAGAAATTCCATGTGATACAAGTGTTCATGTTCCTTAGAGGTTTCTATGGAAGTGGCATTGGTGCTAAGAGAACATGCTGACATGTAAGTGTTGAGATCTAGTTGTCCTATAAAATTGTGAGGTATTGTGAAGTGTTACAAGGTGTTGTGTGGTGTTGAGTGAGTAATGGTTGCATATTATATAGAATATAGATAATCGTGTGTGAGAGCCCCAAAATATTTCATCGGTGCACAAAAGATAAATGTAAAATCCTACATAACTATATAAATGAATCAGTTTTTTTTTCTTCCACTCATTAAATAATAATTTTACATACATAATTATTCTATCACTTATTATTATTACCATATGATATAATTTATTAAAAATTACCATTTATTTTGTATTTTAACATTTTTAAAAATATATTTGTGCACTTTATAGCTCTTTTTTATCTTATAGTTATATCCAACAATATACAATTTTTTTAGATTAATAATAATAATAATAATAATAATAATAATAATAATAATAATAATAATAATTAAAAATATATCATAATATTAAGTTGAACATTAAAATTATTCTAATATAATAATAAAATCCCACAATAAATATAAATCTGGGAAAAGGAAAGTGCTTGACTACCATTTCTCACCATTTCAAAATAAATGACGTCAAGGTGTAAATGATCAAATGGCTCATGAATAAGAGGGGTCCCAGAGATATCACTCATTGAATGGTTCATATGTATCGAGCATGTTATAAGATTAATGCATTTCATGTGTTTGGCCCAGAACACTCGATCTCTTTGGTGTAAGGCGCAGGCCCATGGAGCTGTCTGTGAAAGAATGTTTTGTATTCTGCATGGGAATTCAAATTTCACTCATCAGACCCATCCTCTCCAAAGAAATACCCAATAGTAACAAAATTATCTGTCAAATTTGGTGGGTGATTTTTCTGATATCTATCCTTGTGTCGATCGGAATGCTCATATTGCTTGCAGAGGAATGCATAACTCAGTTCAGGGGGGTCATCCAAATTAATCAACCTACACATCCTACCTCATTTATTGAAATGGTGAAGCTATATCTATCTCAACATTGGTCACATGCATTTCTAGGAATTTTTACAATCTTTTCCATAGTTATTTTAAGGGCAAGTTGTGTCGTTCTTGCCTTGTGCAAGAAGAGCACAATTGATGAGCTTAACTAGCATGCATCAACTCTCAGCACCTGTTGGTCTTCGTCGGTCACTAGTGAAAAAGTCTTTTCCAGTCGTTTCCATGTTAAACCTAAGTCCTTTAAGCCCACATCCCACCATAGTCACCGTGACTATCACCCTCATGTTGGACATCTCCGTTTCCTATCACCGTGACCATCACCCTCATGTTGGACATCGTTGTTTCATGTCACCGAGAACGTGGATTTGAAATTCCCCCTGATTTCTCCGTTTCGCATGCCTTTCTCCCTTTCCCCCAATTTTGGCTGCAACGAGCAATGGAAAGGATTGAATGCGGCGGAAAGGAAGGGCGATCGAGCGACAACATCACAAATGTTTGTAGGGATCCTACTGTCCGCCAAAGTCCTCTAGGTTTGAGTTGATAAATGTCAGGGCGTTGTTTTTCCTAAATCCTTGTTTCAATGTTTCCTGGAATAAAATAGTTTAGATTTCTTGAATCTTTCATATTTTAGTTTTCTGTGTCATTGAGGGGAAATTTGTTATTACCATATCCTCGACTCCTCCTCTTCCCTCTTTTATCATAAAAGTATGAACATTAAGGTGAAATTATATGCATTGGTACAGAGAATAGGCAAATAGTTGTCTTGCCCTATTGTCAGGATCCATCCAAGCATGGGTGCCGGGAGGTAAATCGGGGAGGGTCTGATTAACACGTGTTTATGTTTCCTCCCATAATCCTCCCATCTCCATGTAGATTATATAGAAACCCTCAGAAACAAGATCCACACGTTTATTCTTCACTGATTCTAAACTTTTGCTATTTTTGGTTGATTTGAGGTTGCACAGTGTGAACAATAGTGCCAGTCTTTCTCCATTTGCTGAGAAAAATGCTCCCAATGACAACTCTGGAAACTTGCCATCACCATCAAGTTGTAGTATTATAGACACATTATGGAAAATTTCTCTAGACATTATATCCTCATACTCAACAATAGATATTATATCCTCATAGTCAACCCTGAATCCCTTCAATGCAATGGCTAACATGTAAGAACAATGATAAACATCTAATTTCCAACGAGTGAAAAGTAACAATTCTTAATTAAATACAGGAAATTATGTAGTGATTGTTAAATCCATTGTCACTTATTTTAAAAGTAACTATAAACTCGATAGCTCTACCCAATCCCATTATAACCATATTTTTATTATTCTATGTTTAATTCCATAAAATAAATCATCTAGAAAATATTCATTATCTACATAGACATATTTTAGTTTGATGATTGAAGAAAACAACATAGTTTCATAATATCGATCTTCATGATAAACTTTATATTATCATTTTTAGTTATTGAATTTTGTAATTTATAGTCAAGGAATAACTAGGAAGCAATGATGGTCGAGTTATTTGTTTACTTTCTCCTTTTATGTCATTGCTATATATGGCATATGCACGAATTGAAGATGAATGACCACATGGATTAGATAATGATGTTGGTAATTCTTCTTATATATTCTCATCCATTAGGATATTATCATCTATAAATCCATTGCAAGTAAGAATTTCATCACTTGCTATTACATTGGTAAATGTGTCATGCATCGATTAAAGATAGATATCCATATGATGTATGTAATGATGATCAGAACTATTTTTGTAAGGGCTCCACAATTAGAATATTTACATATTGACCTTCATTGCAATAAAAATTCCATCAATTGATATTACATTGTTATATGTGGTATAAGCACCAATTGAATCTAGATCTCCATATGAGGTAAATAATGATGATGGGAATTCTTATTTTATACGTTCGTTCATTATGATACAATCATCTTGACTTCCATTACAAGTAGGAATTTTAACATTTCTTGTTGCATTCTTATATATGGAATATGTACTAATTGACGATAGATCTCCATATGAAGTAAATAAGATGATGATTATTATTCTTATATATCACTATCTGTTAGGTATTATCGTCTTGATCCCCATTGTAATTAAAAACTCCATCACTTTCTACTACATTGGTATATGAGGCTTATGCACCAATTGAAACTAGATATCCATATGAAGTATATAATGATGATGGGTGTTCTTATTCTATATACCCATGCATTGGGATACTACCAACCTGACCTCCATTTCTATTAGGAATTCCATCCCTTTTTGCTACACTGGGAGAAATGGCATGTACAACAACTAAAATTCGATCTCCATATGGAGTAGATGAAGATAATAGATCTTATTTTTGATCCTTTGATAACATCATAAAAGTGGAAATACTAACCAAAATTCAATTAGAGAACACTCTTTCCCTAATACCATGAAAAATTCTATATTGTTGTCTAGATATTGTTCAAGGAAAAATTGCTTCTTAAACTTGATTATATAAGTATTATATTGTAAAAAAAGACACATTTTATTTTTAAAACACTCACTTGCATACATTCATGAAAGATACTCATAAATTGTGGATAATACATATTAACTATGTTATGTATTTTTGGGATATGCCCTGTAAATAAAATTTTGACCTATTTAAAGTAGCAAGGATCTCCAATTATAAAGTTCAATTGGTATAGAGGCATAGAAACCCATCTCAACCTTTGGTTGAAGGCCATAATTACTTTCACAAGAAATGTGTTCATCTCCATGTGATCTTCTATGTTTCTTCATTCAATTCATATTTTATTTTTAAGATCATGGATCGATTTACTTCTAAATTTAAATTTTCACCAACACATTGAACCCTTTTAATTTATTCATTGTTCAAATTTGTGTTGCAGAAAAATTAAAACTATTTTGTTTTGTTTTGTTTTGTAAATAATTTTTAAATATTAATTTATTTTTGGTAGTGTTATTTGTCTGATATGTTTCTCTATATCACCTTAGCTATAATTTCACAATGGGTCTCTTAATAATATAAATTTAATATGAAAATTTTAAAAAAATATTGTATTAGAAGAGTGATAAAATTAAGGATCGTCAACTATACTTAGAGCTTATTACTCTCAATCTAATTGACTTTGATAACATTCAAAAATTAAATCATTTGACTACAACTTCAACATTATAATATGAAAAAATAAGATATGTAGTTTATGGATAATGTTTTTTCCAAATTAGATGAAAAATATTCAACTTTTATATATAAATTCTACTCAAACCAAGATTCTAAGAGTGTTATTATTAAAATGCTCACATTTGATGAGTTTTTTGAAAGGTTGTTCTCTTCCTCAATATTGTTTTTCAAATTTCTCTGAAATGGCTATAGATATCTTCCTCACTATAGGGATCATTTGGATCTTTACGTCTAAGTGGTGATAAATCTATGTAAAACCGTAAACTTCTCTCTTCTCATGGTTAGGTTTGACATGCATGTATTATATGATTTAATCATATCAAGCAAATTTGGATGGTTTGTTTAAATCATAGCATGCATATTTGTTAATGGATTGTGATATGATTAGTTAGGTATTATTTGAAATAAGCATCGAGAATGATTAGTTTGTGAAGGCTTTCTTCCACCCTTTGATTTGATGAAAGCTTTCTTCCACGCTTACACAATATATATAAGTTGAAATGGCCTTGTGTCCAAAAACAATATTGTTATCCTTAGAGCTTCATCTACATTGTATAAAATTAAAAACATTTGGTAATCTATAAATGAGATTGCTTGTAAGCTTAGATAATACCAAAATGGTAACTCTTTTTAACTAGCTTGCAATTACACATATCTTTTTTATTTTTGGGTATAAGTGTAAAATAAAAATCTCCAACCTTAACCAAGCTTTTCAAAGAAAATGAGAGGCACGTTATGGATCCATATCAGTATGGAGGCCCATAAAATACTTGTAAAGTAATAGTGTTGAATGTTAATCTAATATTTATCATATTGGCTTCTTATATTTGTATGACACCATTTTAGAGTATGATGTTTATGTCAGAGGTGTTTTTACATTGAAAAAGATCCTCTTGACTATGCAATCTATATGGCAGTCTTACTCCACCTTTATAAAAATAATTGACACATATTTCAAAACTAAATTATTACATTTACATTTCTAATGTTATTTTTTTAGAATGAAAATGATTGAATTTTTTGACAATCTATATTTTAAATTGACTGGGCAATCAATAATCACTTTGTTGAAGAATCTATTGTGTAAGAGGTAGTGGATCTATATATGATTTGTTTTCTATGGTTTGTGTGTTTGTTTGCAATATGTCATTGTTTTTAGAACCCCTCTCCAGTCGGTATTCTAATCACTTATGAAATTCCCTAATCCAACTCAGAGATGTAACAAGAAAAGACTTAGATCAAGTTTCAATCGAATTGAATGAAAATTTCTATTGGCCACCACCTGCTTGGGTTACTCATGCAAATCACATTTCCAAGATTTGGTGGAATATTAATAATGCTTTTACTTTGGATCTTTTAAAAGGCAATTGATCACGTCGATAAATGGAAATGCTGGATATAATTTTTAAGTCTAAAATCTTATCAAAATTAATTTTTCCATAGCATGGAATATCTTTGAATCCCATGATGAAAAGTTGGTTTGATAGATACTTTGATAGAAATAGTTATACAACATTCTTGCCATAAATATTCTTTTGTACATATCACCTTGTGATTATATTTCAACTTTCACTGTGGGACAATCTTTATGATAATTAATTATAATTATGGAATTATCTGGATTCAAATCCTAAATTATATCCTCAACATGTGTTGTATGAGCTTACATACCAAGAAGCAATGTGGCAAAGAAGTCATTTCCCAACGCCATTAGAAGAATCTAAGGATGATAAAAATGCCCATGATCATGATGGGCACTACTAAAATCAGTTATAAATAACTAACATTCGACAGTGGTATACAACTACTTTAATAAATTTGTCTACCATTTAGTCTATTCCATCTATAAAATCTTAGAAAATGGCATTTACTGTAGTTATGGCAATCAAATTTTATAAGTGGAAAGTTGACTCATTGTTCGGAGCCTTGAACATATTTCATATATTATGTGGGATGGAGATGATAGATTTTTGTATAATTTTGTACATGTAATGAAGAAGAAGCTTTCATTTAGTTTCACACTTGTGTTTTACCATTTCATGGGCCTCCCTAAATTTAGGGGCCAAAAATTTTGGTCTGTTAGGTGGGAAATATGGTAGTGGTGATCTATGAATAAATCATTTAAAAAACATCAGTGGCCTATTTTGCTACACTATATCTATAATAACTCAATATGGGTTATGCCCTGACCTTACAATTGGTGATAAGGAAATGTATAATTACAATTAAATGGGATAAATTGCATCCCATATGGGCTCATATAATTTATAATGCACATATGTCATACAAATTTTTATTGTGTTGCCTACTAGCATTTCCTTTCACATGATGTCCATAAATACCAGTATGTTCATGCCTCTAATTTAATACATCAAATTATTAGTTGATGGATAACCAAAATATCACATGGGCTTCTTAGCAACTTCACTTTTTTTACCCTATCTTGATTTTATGAGATTTGTAGCAAATTCACTATTTTTAAAACTCAATTTTCATTTTATGAAATTTCTATCAATTTCTCTTTTACTTAACCCTTTCCTGAAGCTATGGGCTTCATAGCAAAATCACATTCCTACACCCCACCCATATGCATGTAGTTAGTGCATGCCACTTAAGATCATTTATAAACACAACTACCTCATGCATGCACTAATTTGTCCATTTCTACATTTTTATGCATTTATTTTTAAATGTTTTATGAAGGGTTTTATATTGATTTATATGAGTTTTCGTACATTCTTATAGCCTTTTTGTTCATATTTTCTATCATATTTTTCTTAAGTGGTTTGAATTAGCATATTTTAATTTCTATGTGCATTATTCAATTGTTGTCCTTTATACATTGCAGTATATGACATATAACATTAAATTTTTTTAAAAAAGTCCACCGCAATACATAGAAACTTGTGTTCACTCAATACCATAAGTCCATTTCTAATTAGTTCAATGAAATGTTCTCCTTATAGGCTGAAATAGATGGATAAAAGGTAGGAAGAAATAATTCACCTTGAACTACAGACGCCATGGAAGGGTCCATTTTATTACAGTTGTATCAAGTGGGCCAATTTCTTGACATCAACAAGGAAGACTTATGGGTTACCTAGGTTGAGCAAGACAAGGTTGATGACTTCATCAAAGGATAATCAAGAAGGATTTTTTTCCCTACAAATTTTCATTTTTCACATTTCAAGAAAAATTCAAATTTTATTAGAAAGGATAGCAAGATCACTGCCACCTTTGAATATGTAATATAAGTCACCTCACACTATAGATTGCAATATGGTGTTTCTTTACATGCTATTGTGTTCCATTCATGTAAATTTTTTTTCATTTTGCATGATTTTTTATTTGTTCACCAAAATAGTGTACCTACTAGTGTTCATATGGCCCCTATGACTTTTGGGAAATTGATGCCATGCCAAAACACAAGACTTTGATGCCAAAGTCCATAAAGGGTAGTTGATCAGGTTGAACACATATAAGATAATGTTGTCATTGTCATTTCATCACATGATACATGGTCTATAGACCCAATCATGTGTTTCTCACATACAATCAAGTATAAATCACAAATAATGAACATAACTATTGACACAACCAATAATATGAACAGTTCAAGGGAAAGAATTTTTTTTCCTCCTCACATCAACCCCCAACTTAATGAATGGGTTCATAGGATAATATTGTTGGGAATGTCTTCTAATGCTATCCACCTTAAACATTGAGATATGGTGCATGAAAAAGTTATATTTTTTAATGGTGAAATAGAATGGGATAATTTCTTGTGCAACGAAGACATATATAATAGATAGTGACTGATCAAGGAGGCAATATACATGTATAATGTTGATGATGCAACAGGTTATTAGGATTCAAATTTGATGAATATTGATAAGTGCTTTCTATATCAAGGATACAATGGGGGAGAACTTGATGGGGATGGGGAAATCCCCTTCATCTTGGGCATCTAACTCCCACAACAACTAGAATAGTTGTTGATATTTGGCAAGCATAGATTATTGGTGATGGATGCAATGTTTAAAATGAATGAAATGAAGGTATTGTGCCAATGTTTTTAAGAGTATTTGATAATATTAGTTGTTATGGTATTTATAATAATAGTATTTGTTCTAATGTTTTTTTTATTTTTTTCTTGTACAGTTCCAATTGTACACACTATTGGCATTTGATTTCAAACATAAAGGTGTGCCCGTTGCATGGTTAATTATTTCCTGGTCATGAATTATTGACATAAGACAATGGATGCAAATTATTCTTCAAATAGTGCATTCAAAATACATTAAATGGACAATCAGTGCCTTCATGGTTAGTGATGTCGGTACAGAGATAAAATCTATTAGGTACATCATCATTATTCCTACATGCATCATGGACTTTATATTTATATGTTCATAGAGGCCATCCCCACCTTATTCCATTAAATTATACAAAACTATTGTGTTATGCAAGGAGACATTTGATTGTGAGGTTTAATTATGCATTTGGCATGTTTGTCACACATGGTTGAAGAATTTGATAGTAAAGGTGAAAGACAATGATGTAATACATGTGATGTTTGAGCACTTGGGGTTCATAATTCATAGTTATTCTAATGAGGACATGGATACAAGGGATTTTATATTTTTTGAAGAAAGATACCGCTCCTCTCAACCTACTTTTGCTGAATTTTGGGAACAACATTGGGTATACAGGGTCAAAATGTGGTCATGATGTTGTCAGACAGTTTTGCATGCTAGGAAAGACACCAATGCATCTATAAAACCTTACCATTCCCATTTGAAATGTCATTTCATAAGCACAGTAATGAATTCTACACATCATAGGGTGGATTGGTCGGTTCACCAACTAACAACATTGGTTTACATACATTATTGGTGGCTACAGCTATGTAAGGGCACTAGATTCCATAAGAACTTCAAAGTAGAAAGACATGAAAATATATCATGGATATGGCCTTTGAACATCCTATATTCTCATGTTACCTTCAACAATAGAGACCCTCATATGGCATGGGTTCAAAGTAAAAAAGATAAGACATTATATTATCATGTCTTCAATATAATGCCTTATATGTATATATGTAATTTATCATTTTCAATTTAAGATATACTTGCAAACATGTACTTAGGGTGGACCTAATGAGAAATATGACAACTCAGGTAGTTGTAGAAGATGTAGCCATAATGCATGGTGCTAATAAGAGCATCAACAACATCAATGTTAAGTACCATGTAAGTTTTGTTCCCCCTCCATAATGTATGCATTAACAACTTTGAGGTGACTGTAGTTTTTGTAATACATTTTCATTGCACAAGTCAAATATAATTGATTTTAAATTGAAAATGAGGGAGAAGTCATGGATGTCAAAGGTTTACACACCAAAATGCATGATGTATTAGATATGGATATGTAAGGATCAAGCCATGCACTAGAAGGTGTTGCAGCAAATATAGTGGATGGTATTGAAAACCAACTAAGGGGGTGATATTGTAAGTCTAGAAACTACTTGCAGTCATACGTTTTTCATATTTTTTAGCATTTATAACTGGATGCTTTTAACTTTATGAATAGATCCCATATATTTTTGGAGTTAATGTTGTTAAGGCCCTGATATGTGGACCATGAGATATATTTAATAGATGTTGTGCAGTGGATAGAAGTGTAGAAACTATGACATTCTTCAAAAGTTATATGGCATAAGTTTACAACAAGGTGCATAGGAGGGTGATATTGAATGCACAACACCCAATGCCTCATCTATCCCAAAAAGTACAGGATGGGCATGAAACTTCCACCCATAGACAAAGAGACTTCATATAAAATATGAATAGATGCAGATATCAAAACATGTCACATGAGACCACATTTTTTCCAAACCCACCTCATAACAATCCAAAATGATATGTCTGGGATGATGATCTTAATAGGGCAGCAAAGCAAGATAGGGGTGGACATAATAGAGATAATTAATCGTGATTGTAACCCTTTGTAGGTTTTTTAGTGACAACACAATAAGAATAAATGCATGTAACAATCATAAATGCATGTAACAACAATAAATGCGTGTAACAAAAAATAAATAAACTTTTTTTAAGGTGAATAGTTCTCTTAGACTATGCACATGCTGTAACATATTGCATAAATGTACCTTTTCTAAAAGGATTTTTTGAACAATATTTAAATGCTACCTCCAGGAATGTGGTAAAGATAGCCATTATTTTAAATATAAATTGAATTTATAAATATTATATAAATAAATAATGTTACTGATATTATATAAACAAAGAATGCAATATTTATGAGGTTCATTTGATTGGTTAGTAGATTTAATACCTTGTTTATGATTAGAAGAGTCTCTTTAGTCTTCTTTTTACAACTAATTTTTACATCAACTACCTTGATGATGTAGAGGTAAGGGGATAAGTCACCAAAAACATCATTATCTATCTCTGATCTTGCAAAATTTCATATTCTATGCTTTATTTTCCCTTCAAGGTCTCATCTCTCTTGATCTCTACCAATGTGCATACTAAGATATATAGTGTCTACCCTTAAAACCTATCTTTGGTATCATCAGACTCCATTTTGAGTTCACAAGTATTATCTTAATTTGTCATATTTCACCCTTCACCCTTCTTTAGACACAACTCACACATTAGCTTCTTCTTAACCAATCTTGTTAGGTCTCAAGGACCAAAACTTAGTATGGTAATTATGGACCTAGTCTTATTTATTCAATGATCCTAAATTCTCTCAACACATCTATCTTGACCTCCTCTAATCCATCAATCACAAGTTTTTCTTCAATGTCATACCTATAGCTTATAATATCCCCTTAAGGCTTATAGCCAATTTTCCTGTTTTCCTCTTAGTTTGTAATCCGTAAATTGGGTAAAATAGTTTCTGTAAACGGATACTAAAAATCTCAATTACCATTTAATGACATAGAAATTGGTTGCAAAATATTCTAGGAATGAATAGAAATTAATTAGAAAACTTCATAAACTCATTTCCCTATATATAACTCCCTATTTTGTATTATTTTTATAACTTTCCATTTTTCTCTTTGTATCTCATCAATTTTATTTAAACTAAATTAAATTGAAACACATAATAATTGAAAAATGGAAAGATAAACACCAAAATGTGATAACGGAGTTCACCCACC
Source organism: Torreya grandis (assembly GCA_037957365.1). Classification (NCBI taxonomy): domain Eukaryota; kingdom Viridiplantae; phylum Streptophyta; class Pinopsida; order Cupressales; family Taxaceae; genus Torreya; species Torreya grandis. The sequence continues at coordinate 1,009,579 of JARHVA010005949.1, forward strand.
ATTTGGGATACATCTCTAGGTTCATAATCACGAATCGATTCATTAAAAAGATGTAAATATCAATATTTAAAACTTACATAAAAATATGGATTTTAGAAACCTATAAAATAATAATGTAATATGATGATGTGAAGACTCTGAGATGTTAAAAAACCCATCTTCCTTTCATCATAGTACCTATATTTCCTCTTCATGCATGTAGGTAACTTTATCCATTAAGAGTATCTATAAAACTCTTAAGCAGACATAATAATGAATAGTAATGACTCTGGTTGTTATATATCTACAACCCCTGATATAACCTTGAAATTAAATTATTCAACCTTCCTTGGATATAAGCCTTATAAAAATAGAAGGATTAAAAAGTACTAAGTCTTGGGTCTCATTGTGTATTATTACATAGTTATGCATACATTTCTCCTTGCCTATCACCATATAATAGAAGAAATGCTTAACACTAGACTCGGTATATGTTTTCCATTCACATCAAATGGAGATAATGTTTATAAAATAGATTGGAAATTGCAAGATACAATGTATATGGTCCAAATCTTACCAAATAGGTGAACATTGTTCTATGTCTAAAAGGACTCCATCTTCACTTAGATCAAAAACCTATCTCACCTTACCTCGATCTATGCATTCACTTATAACCACAAATAGGTGTAATGTAAATACCTTAGGTATGTATTTCTATGAAGACATAAAATGTGTCCTCTAAAATTGAGCTTATGACCATACTTATTCTAACAATGAGCTTCCCATGACCTTGCACATAAATGGAAGATGCCTTCCACAAGCTTGACCCTTTAAATCAAATTCTACAATCAAAGAACCCAGTCGACATAGTCCCAAGCCTTCTTTCAAGTAGGCATTATGTCATTTTACATTCTAGATTACGAATTTTATATAACCTGTACACCTCCTTCATCATAAAGTAACAACATTTTAATAATAAATGATCAAACAAAATAGACTCAACTTGGCTTGACATAAATATACTCACTATTTTAAAAATACCCATGGTCGATGACTATTCAAAATAGGCACATATTTGTCTTCCATGGTTGAAGGTGTCACCAAATAGAAACCTCCATTCCTTCAACTTGGCTTTGTAGTCTCCTCCTTCACTAAAACATCTCATTTTGGCCTATGTCTAAACCAATATCAAGTACCTAAAAGCTTTGAAATTTTATGGTCTCTTCTGTCGACCAGGCTTAAATAGTCTTTAAAATAGATGAAGAAACCCTCCATCCAAATAATAAGCTTTTCCTACATCTCATTCTTCCATGGTCTTGGGCCATCCAATTATAAGTCTAAAAAATCCAATCAAAGATAATTCCATCATCCTTTCAGCTCAGCTCCCTAATAGGCCATCTCCCCCATAACTAAAACCATTTCATGTAAATACAACTTACCTTGGATATCTCCACCTAGCTATCTAGTCTAACATCCTTTGCAATGGCATGTATTTCTCTATTATACCCGAAGTCTAATTCTATTCCAATAGTTCTATGTTGGACATCTTAATTGAGGATATAGATCTCACCTATCTCGAGAGGAGGCAAGTTCAATCATTTATTTTGGGTTGTCATTCTACTTTATATATCTAATTAGACATGGGGTCCCTTCCACATGCTACCTATATGGCTATTTACTCATTGAACAATCTTTTTGTCCATGTCAAGATGGTTATTCACTCCACACCATGTGTCGATGTTGATCTTGGAAAATTTATAGTTATAACTACCACGCATTTAGTTACAAATGTAGCTTGTCAAATGGATACTTAAGAATATTAAAACAATATCTGATGGTTTAATAAATCCTTTAAATAAGATATTAGGATTAAATTAAATGTGGATTTCATTTCAAACATATCCCATGGATTTAATTAAATAGGATATTAAGAATAAAATATTATCACAATGGATAATCATATATATGGGGAATAAATATTTTTTGAACCATATTATTAAAAATCCTCTAAATCAAACCTCCCTAATAAGTCCCTTTTAGTCCCCAAAAGGTTAAATTAATCTTTGACTCTATAAACGATATTTATAATTTCTTTTCCATTGACAATATTCCTACACTGTGTCAACATACAAAAGACACAATAACATATGAAGGAGTTATGGAGTCAATCTGTCACAATGATGTGATAAAACTCCATTTGCAAAATATCATTAAAATAAGATGTTATAATACTTCCCTAAAAGAATTCAACTGTCCAACTAAAACTACAACTTTCTTATAGAGCGTAAAATAAACACTTTACCCATTCTACCAGGTTGACCTATTTTTCAAAGTATTCATAACCTCTAATAGATTCTCTCAACCCTTATACTACTTGAAGGCTAAGGTATTCTCCTTGCTATCAACATGCACAAGGGAAAACAAAGTATGCTACATACACTTATAGGATTTACAAACAACTACAATATATGTATACTTGCATTACAAACATTGCCCATCTATGGGTCTTAGACAATATATGACAACATACATATGAGTATAAATAGTTTGAAATACAAACATTGCCCATAATACTGTGGGACTTAAATGTATATGAAACGTATAAAAATGTGTAATGAATTTGTCTATCCTAAGGTGACTAATGCAAAATACACTAAAAGAATAATCAAGGGAACTATAAGCAACATAATTAACTATTGTGATCCTAGAAACTAATTATCAATCATTCCCTATACCTGTCAAACTCTACTGTTAACTTAGAGAATTTTCATAATAATAGCTTCTTTACCATCTCACAATTCTACAAATAACTGTAAACAAATATCATAAAAAAGTGAGGAGAAAACCAATAATTTTAAACTTGTCTCAAGGTTTTATTAACCATCTAACTTCTTCCCGATTCATACCTCCACAACTCATCCAACTAAGTTAGTTTTCCCAAAAACTTCACAATGGAAAACTGTAAGAGGAGATAACAATAAAATTCTTCATAACACAACTTTATCATAAATTACATCTTCAATCCAAGAGGTTAGGAATTGTTTGAAAATAATGTGTTTAAGGGAATAAAATCATACTAAATAATACCATAGTCATGCTTATCCAATATTGTTCAATTAAACCATTATAAGCAATAAGGGTTATTCCTTCTTCATGGTTTCCAATGAATAAATAGAAAGTGGTTTCATATTATTTTAAAATATATATTATAAGAGTTAGATGATCCTTTTCAAATTCAAAAAGGTTTTAAAAACAATTTCACATAAAGGTATATTTTATTTCCAAATTAACGCAAACAAAGGTTTCATCCAAAAATGTGCAAACATAGTTACATTTGAGAATAATTTATACCTTGGAAGAAACTGTGAAGTGCACATGTTGAGTATTGCTTGACATATTTTTGGTGTTTAAACAACTTCCTATTTTCTTCCTGCAACTCTTAACAATGATTTGAAACATAAACCAACTTATGAGCCAATTAAAAACCCAAACTTAGAGTGCAAAATCTATTCAATATCATGAACAATGCCCTGTAACCATTTCCATATCTTACCATGGAACTAATATTTTCAATTGTTCCTATCATCAAGTACATAGGAATCCATAATATGATTAGTAATACAAAATATGAAGGCTACACAAAAGGTTATCAAAGACCAAAATATTGTGTTAGTACCAATATGAAATCATATCACCATCATACTTGATTCTACCCTCTATGTACGAATGATATAAGACTACAACTGATTCTTCTTGGATGTGCATCACTGAAAATGCTTTGAATTTTATCTAAATGCTTACCAAGATAGAAATGGTAATCCTCTCTCAACACCATCTTACACCTCAAGTGAAAATGAACCATGTTGTTCATCCATGTTGATTCTGTAGGGATAGTGGTTCCAGAACCTTGGTTGTTAGAAGCTTGTCTTCTTCTAGTGAATTGAAATGTCTTCTTATTTTTAATTTCACTAGCCACCTATATAATCAAGTCAATAGAATAAATATACCAGCATATGATATATAAAAATAAACTCCAATCTGATGTATATCTAGCAATTGAAGCTAATCTCTGCATTTACATTCTCTAATACCAAATTTGATTTGTAAACTAGGTTAAATAGTTTCTATAAATAGATACTAAAAATATCAACTCCCATTTAATGACATATTAATTGGTTAAGGAATATTCTAGGAATGAATATAAATTAATTAGAAAACTTCATAAACTCATTTCCCTATATATAACTCCATGTTTTGTATTTTTTTTATAGCTTTCCATATTTCTCTTTATATCTCATCAATTCTCTTTAAATTGAATTAAAATGAAACATAAAATAATTGAAAACTAGAAAGATAAACACAAAACATGATAATAGAGTTCACCCACCATTTGGGCTACATCTTTGGGTTTTTAATCTTGAACTAATCCATTAAAAAGATGTAAATATTGATATTTAAAACTTACATAAAAATATGTATTTTAGAAACCTATAAAATAGTACTATAATCTAACAATGTGAAGACTCTGAGATGTTCATAAACCCATCTTCCTTTCATCTGTAGTACCAATATTTTCTCTTTGTGCATGAAGGCAAATTTATCCATTAAGATTATTTGTAAAACCCTTAAACAGACATAATAATGACTAAGAGTGCTTCTGGTTGTTATATACTTGCAACCCCTGATATAACATTGAAACTAAATTATTAAACCTTCCCTGGATACAAGCCTTAAAAAAATAAATTGATTAAGAAATAATAAGTCTTGAATCTCACTATGTAGTATTACATAGTTACACATACATTTCATCCTTACCTAGCACCCTATAATAGAAGAAATACTTAACACTAGACTTGGTCTATGTTTATCATTCACATCAAATGGAGATAATGTTTATGAAATAGACATAGAACTACTAGATATAATTTCTATAGTCCAAATCTTACCAAATAGGTGAACATGGTTGTGTCAAAAAGGACTCCATCTTCACTTGAATCAAAATCCTATCTCACCTTACCTTAGTCTATACATTCACTTATGACCATACATAGGTGTAATGTAAATACCTTGGGTCTGCATGTCTGTTAAGACATAAAATGTGTCCTCCAAAATTAAGCTTATGACCATAATCATTCCAATAATGAGCTTCCCATGACGTTAAACATAAATGGAAGATGCCTTCCACATTTTTTACCCTTCAAATCAGATTCTGCAATCAAAGAACCCAGTTGACATGGTCACATGCCTTCTTTAAAGTAGGCATTATGTCATTTTACATTATGGACTGTATATTTTATACAAGTTATACACCTCCTTCATCATAAAGCAACATACTTTTAATTATAAGTGATTGAATAAAATTGACTCAACTTGGCTCAACATAAAGACACCATTTTGTAAATACCCATGGTCAATGAACTTTTAAAATAGGTACATATCTATCTCCCATGGATGAAGGTGTCACTAAATAGAAACCCCCATTCCTTTGGCTCAAATCTGTAGTCTCCTCCTTCACCAAAACATCTCATCTAGGCTTGTGTCTAAACCAATGTCAAAGCTCTAAAAGCTTTGCACTTTCAGGGTATCTCCTATCAACCAAGCTTAAATAGTCTTCAAAATAGATGAATACCCCTTCCATTTAAACATTAAGTTTTTCCTACACCTCATTCTTCCATGGCTGAAGGCCATTCAAATAGAAGTCTAAAAAATCCATTTGAATAGAAGTCCATCATCCTTCTAGCTTAGCTCCCTAATAATCCATCTCTCCCATCGACTAAAACCATTCCATGTAAATACAACATACCTCAAATATCTCCACTAGCTTGCTGGTCTAACATCTTTTGTAATGACATGTATTTCTATGTTATACCCAAACTCTAATTATATTATAATAGTTTTGTGTTGGACGTCTTAATTGAGGATAGAAATCCCATGTATCTCAAGAGGAGGTGAGTTCAATCATTTAGTTTGTGTCATCATTTTACTTTTTATGTCTAATTAGACATGTAGTCCCTTCCACGTGCTACCCATATGACTATTTATTCTTGGAACAATCTTTTTGTCCATGCCAAGATGGTTATTGAGTCCACACCATGTGTCAATGCTGATCTTGGAAAATTTATAGTTACAGCTACCATGCATTTAGTTACACCTGCAATTTGTCAAATGGATATTTAAGAATATTAAAACAATATCCAATGGTTTAATAAATCCTTTAAATAGGATATTAGAATTAAATTAGATGTGGATTTAATTTAAAACATATCCCATGGATTTAATTAAATAGGATATTAATAATAAAATATTATCATGATGGATAATCATAGATATGGGAATAAATATTTTTTGAACCATATTATTAAAAATCCTCTGGATCAAACCTCCCTAATAAGACCCTTTTGGTCCCTAAAAGGTTAAATTACTCTTTAACTCTGAAAAACAATCTTTGTAATTTATTTTCTTTGCCACTAACAATATTCCTACACTATTTCAACATATAGGAGTCAAAATAACATACAGAGTTATGGAGTCAATCTATCACAATGTTGTAATAAAAATCCATTTTTAAAATATCATTGAAATAGGATGTTATAATAATTCCCTACAAGAAGTCAACTATTCAAATAAAACTATAACCTACCCATGGAGAATTAAAAAAACTCTTTACCCATTCTACCAACCTGACCTATTTCTCAAAATAGTCACAACGTTTGGCAGATTCTCTCAACCTTTGCACTAAATGAAGGCTAAGGTATTCTCCTTATTATCAACATACACAATGGAAAAAAAATTTGTTTCATACACCTATAGGACTTAAAAACAACTACAATATATGTATACTTGCATTACAAATAACTCCCATCTATAGGTCTTAGAAAATACTTCTACATAACATATATGACAACATACATGTGAGTACAAATAGTTTTAAATACAAACATTGCCCATAATAATGTGGGACTTAAATAGATATGAAAAGTGTAAAAATGTACAGTGAATTTATGTATCCTAAGGTGATTAATGCATAATACACTGAAAGAATAATCAAGGGAACTGTAAACAACATAATTAACTTTTGTGATCCCAAAAACTTATTATCAATCATTCCCTGTACCTATCAAACTCCAATGTTAACTTGGATAATTTCCATAACAATAACTTCTTTACCAACTCACAATTCTGTAAGTAACTATAAGTAAATATCATATAAAGGTGAGGATAAAACCAATAATTTCAAGCCTATCTCAAGGTTTTCTTCACCATCCAACTTCTTCTTGATTCATACCTTTACAACTCATCCAACTGAGTTAGTTTTCCCAAAAACTTCACAATGGAAAACTTTAAGAGGAGATAGAAATAACATTCTTCATAACACAACTTTATCATAAATTCGTTCCTCAATCCAAGTGGTTACGAATTCTCTAAATATAGTGTGTTGAATGGAATAAAAACATACTAAATAATACCATAGTCATGCTTATCCAATATTATTCAATTAAACTGTTTTAACCAATAAGGGTTAATCCCTCTTCATAGTTTCCAATGACTGAATATAAAGTGGTTTCATCTTATTTAAAACTCTATCTTATGAGAATTAGATTATCCTTTTCACATTCAAAAAGGCTTTCAAAATAATTTCACATAAAGGTATATTTTACTTCCAAAGTAACCCACACAAAAGTTTCAACCAAAAATGTGCAAACATAGTTACGTTTGAGAATAGTTTATACCTCTGAAGAAATTGTGAAGTTCACCTATTGAGTATTGGTGGAAATGTTTTTGGTGTTTAAACAATTTCCTATTTTCTTCCTACAACTCTTAACAAAGTTGTGAAACATAAACCAACTTATGAACCTATTAAAAACCCAAACTTAAAGTGAAAAATCTACTCAATATCCTAAACAAGGCCCTGTTGCCATTTTCATATCTTACCATGGAACTAGTTTTTTCATTTATTCCTATCATCAAGGACATAGGCATTCATAATATTATTAGTAATCCAAAATATAAAGGCTACACAAATGGTTATCAAAGACCAAAATATTGTGTCAATACCAATATGAAATCAAATCACCAACATACTTGATTCTGCCCTCTATGTAAGAATGATATAAGACTGCAACTGATTCCTCTTAGATGTGCATCACTGAAAATGCCTTGTATTTTATCTAAATGCTTACCAAGATACAAAGGTTGATCCTCTCTCAACACCATTTTACACCTCAAGTGACAATGAACCATGTTATTCATCCATTTGGATCCTACAGGGATAGTGGTTCTAGAACCTTGGTTGTTAGAAGCTTGTCTTCTTTCAGCGAATTGAAATGTCTTCCAATTTTTATTTTCACTAGCCACATACATAATCAAGTCAATAGAAGAAAGATACCAATATATGATATCTAAAAACAAGCTCCAATCTAAAGTATATCTAGCAACTGAAGCTAGTCTCTGCATTCACCTGTTTTGATACCAAATTTGATCCATAAACCTGGTTAAATAGTTTTTATAAATGAATACTAAAAATCTCAATTCCCATTTAATGAAATATTAATTATTTTTAGAATATTCTAGGAATGAATAAAAATTAATTATAAAACTTCATAAACTCATTTCCCTTTGTATAACTCCATGTTTTGTATTGTTTTTATAGCTTTCCATATTTCTTTTTGTATCTCATCAATTGAGAGGTTCCTCTTGCAACAATTAATAAAAATACACAAATAAAAATAATTAATAGCATGAATTAAATCTGAAGGAACACTTGAAATGATTGAATTCATCATATACCACTTCAAGGGGATAACCTCTTTTGAGAAATCTCAATATAATAATTTCACAGATGCCTTTAATAGCCTCAACACTTATATATAAATTATAATCTAAGAAAATACTACTTCCCATGAATGTCGAATAAAAAAAATGCTCACAAGATGACTTACAAAGCATATGAATCCATAACAACCATTAAATAAACAAAGTAAATAAAAGAGATATCACAGGTTCATAATATACCCCTCCCCATTAGAAAAATCTTTGTCCTCAAAGCTTTAGATGTGAGAATCAGTGTTGAATCTAAAATAGTAGTTCCCATGTTGCATCCTCTAGTTGTATTCTATGTCATTGAATTAAAACCTCGATGATAGAGCAGGAGTAAAGTTGGCATGTGCACCTATCTAAGATTTCCTTTGACTCAAGAAGAATGGATCCTTCATTATCAAGTTCAGATAAAATGGTCTGCACTCTGATGTTTGTGCAAATAATGGTTTTTAGACAAGAGACATGAAATGCTAGGTGAACTATGGAAGAAAGTGGGAGCTCCAACTTATAAGAAACCAACACAATATTTTTAATAATTTTATAGGGAACATAAAACTTAGGGGATAGCTTATGACACCCTTTGAGTTTTAGGTAAGATTGCTTGTAAGGTTGTAGGCGAAGAAAAACCATATCACCTACTTGAAAAGTGCACTCAGAATGGTGTTGATATGCATGTTGTTTCATTTTATTTTTCACTATATGAATATTTTCCTATAGGGTACGAAGAATCTGATCCCAATTTTGAAGAAGTGTGTCAACTACTTGGACTGATGAACTATTAGGGTTATATGGAAGGAGTACTAGTGGTGCTTGACTATAGACTGCTTCATATGGAGTCATTTTTATTGAAGTGTGGTAGGAGGTATTATACAACCATTTGGAAAAAGTGAGCCACTTTTCCCTCTGATGTTTTTGTTTTGAGTTAAAGCAACAAAGGAATGTTTCCAATCATTTGTTAACAATTTCAATCTAGCCATCTATTTGTGGATGATACCCAGAACTCATCTTTAGTTGAGTGTCGGTACGTAAAAATTGTTCATTCCAAAAATGGTTGGGGAAGGTTGCATCATGATCAAAGATGATGGTTAAAGGAATGCCATGAAGATGGAAAATCTAGTCCAGGTTAATTTGTGCAACTATGGAGCTGGTATAAGGATGATTGGGGGCACAAAAATGACTATATTTGGAGAGGAAATCAACCACAACCAAGATCACCATTTTGCATCTAGATTTAGGGATCCCCTTAATGAAATTCATAGAAATATCTTTCTAAATATTGGTAGGGATGGGAAAGGGTTCACAAAACCCAAGGATGAGTGTTGTTTCACCCTTATTACATTGGTAGGTATCATAGTCAACCACCATCTATTGAATTGCCTTTTTCATTCCCTTCCAAAACAAGTTACATCATGCCCACTCATAAGTTTTGAGAAACCCTAAGTGCCCTATGGATGGAGAAGCATGGATTTCATATAATACATCCTATTGTAGATCTATGCTTTGGGGAAGCACTAGATGACCTTTACATCATAGAGAAGAACCATCCCAAGAATAATGTGCTACAACCAAGGGGTTAGTGGTCAATTGTTGAATGATTTGAGATAATGAGTATTCATTGACATACCTCTATTATATAGTGTCTAACCATTTCAAAATATGCATGAAAATATCTAAAAGGGAAGATTGATCCATAAATTTACAAGATAGAGCATCACCCACAATATTCTCTTTACCTTTCTTGTAAGTTATCTCATTGTCATAACCCATGAGTTTGTTGACCCATTTTTGTTGTGATGGTGTAGACACCCATTGTTCCAAGAAATATTTCAGACTTTGGTGATTAGTTTTGATGTAAAAATGATTACCTAAAAAGTATGACTACCACTTCTATACTACATGTAAGATTGCCATCATTTCCTTCTCATAAGTAGAGAGCACTAAATTCTTACCAAAAAGGGCTTTACTGGTGAATGTAATAGGGAATATTTCTTGGAGGAGAATAACACCCAATCCATTACCACAGCATCACTCTCAATAGAAAAGGTCTTGGTAAAATTTGGCATAGCTAAAAGAGGTGTAGTACACATAGCATGCTTTAATGCTTCAAATGCACACTTATTAACTTGTGTTCAAGTAAAAGCATCCTTTTTCAACATAGTTTTCAATAGAGATGTAATATTCTCATAATCCTTGACAAATTTGTGATAATATCTAGTTATCACCCAAAAACCATGGAGGCTCTTGAGTGTCTAAGGATGTGGTCAATTTGTCATAACAATTATTTTTTTAGGATCCACTCGAACCCCTTAGGCTAAAAAAATATGCCCAAGATACTCCACTTCATCCTGGCCAAAATCACATTTGGACTCTTTTACACAAAGATGATGGTCAGAGAGAAGTTTCAAGTGAGCTATAAATGTTGGAGATGCTCAGACCATGTTTTACTATACCAACTTATCCAGATCTAAGGCTTCCATCATTATGTTGGGATAGAAAATTTTGACCTCAGATCAAATTGCATCCTTTAGTCCACTGACAAAGCAACTCCTGAAGAATTCATCAAACAATCCCTCAGTATGATTGGCTAGTTTTTTAAATTTAGTTTGATATTCTCTCACTGTTTCTATTTGGTGAAGTTTAGTGAGTGTTCGAGTGAAGTCATCAAAAGCCATAGGGCCAAACCATTTCAAAATGAGGATGCAAAAATTGATCCATAGGGGTTCATCATGATCCTTGGTATACCAATGATACCATTGAAGGGCTTCAAGTTTCAAGTGAAAAGATGCAAGTGGAACCTTGATGGCATCAAAAGTATTATGTAGAATAAAATATTGTTCATCCTGATAGATCCATCTATTTGAATCTACACCATTTAATCAAGGGAAATTAAGCAATTACCCATGATGATTAATGGAAGAATAAAATGTAGTGTCTGAAGACAACTCTAGATTTTGTATGGTGTTCATGGTCATATGTTGAATATTGAGGCCAAGAAGTTTTTCATCAAGATCTTTGATGTGGGTCTTGAGGGTGGTAATTTCATCCTCCATGGTTTTTTTTCATGTTCAGGTTACTACCATGACCTGAATAATAGAGATTTTTTTTGTAATGGATAGGAAAACTACAGTTAAGACACGTGTAGTAAGGAAGGTTTTGAATTTGGGGGAAAACAGAAGGGGTAAAGGGGATTTTAATAAATTTTTTGCATAGTGGAAGTATGATTGACAAAGGTGAGGGAAATTTTAGGAGTGAAAATGGAAAAACTATAAAATTGGCTAAAGAGGGACAAAGGAGTAGAACGAGATGATGAACACAGAGGAAAAATATCAAGGTAAACAAACAAAAATAGAAGTTATGGCAAAACAAAAAAAAAATTGTAATTTATAGGAATTAGGAGTATAATTGAGACATGGGACCTCAAAGAAGAAAATGTGGGGAATAGAATTTTAGGTGTTTAAGTAAATTTTGAGGATAAACGGGGTTATAGATGGAGAGATATTGCAAAATTATAATTTTTTTTCTATTTTTTTGTTTTTTTATCTGATGATAAGTCCTCTGAGAGTCTACTAAGACTCTATGGATAGTTTACAGATTCTAAGTTCTATCAAATATCTACAAATCCTCTAATAGTATACAAATACTCTACTGATTGAATATTTTGAGTCTGCTAGAAATATTCTAAAACTGATAGAAATAGGCCCCATGTTTAAATGGTTACCTAAGGGTTTTGAAAATTTCACTCTAGCCACCAATGTCATCTAAGCGAGTATCTCTCTCCAAAAATTTTCTATCCATGGATTTATCTCTTTGTGATAGTGCTTGGTTTTCCTCACGGATGGGAACTACTCAATCAAGAAGGGGTCATTTCTCATTTCACTGGCAAGTCCTCTCAATGGACCAGCTACTTTGGGGTTCATGTGGTATTCCTCATAATGAGTTTTAGGGATTTCACCCAAGCACTTCCCATAGTTATGTGGTTAGGTTTTACCTTGATCTAGAAAATATTATTGTGATGCAGAATAGAATTATGTAGTATAACAAAGTTAGGAATTTCTGAAAAAAACATTGTAAATAAATTATGCAACAGAATAGATTTTAAACTTTCTATTAAAACATTTGTGGCCCTAAAAAGTGATATGATACCATATGAGACGATCCTCCCACAACAATTAATAAAAATACATAAATAACAAGATTTAACATCACAAATTTAATCTAAAAGAATACTAGAAAATATTGAATTGATCACAAACCACTTTGAGGGGGAAACCTCCTTTGAGCAGTCTCAATACAATAATTTCATGGATGCCCTCAATGGCATCAAAACTTACTTATATAAAAATTATAATCTAAGAAACTAATACTTCCCATGAATGTGGGATAAAACAAAATGCTCACGAGATGACTTACAAACCATATGCATCCATAGCAACCATTAAATGAACAAAGTAAAGAAATGAGATATCACATGTTCATAACATCAATTCTCTTTAAACTGAATTAAAATGAAACACAAAATAATTGAAAAATGTAAAGATAAACACCATAACATGATAATTGAGCTCACACACCATTTGGGATACGTCTTTGAGCTCGTAATCACAAACTGATCCATTAAAAAGATGTATATATTGATATTTAAAACTTACATCAAAATACAAAATTTAGAAACCTATAAAATAGTACTATAATCTGATGATGTGAAGACTCTGAGATATTCAAAAACTAATATTCCTTTCATTTTTAGTACCTATATTTCCTCTTTGTGCATACGAGCAAATTTTTCCATTAAGAGTATCTATAAAACTCTTAAATAGGCATAATAATGAAAAGGAGTACCTATGGTTGTTACAGACCTACAACCCCCGATATAACCTTGAAACTACATTATTAAACCTTCCCTAGCTATGATATTTACTAAAACATAAGGATTAAAAAATAATAAGTATTGGGTCTCAATGTTTATTATTACATAGTTTTACATACATTTATTCCTTTCCTATCACCATATAATAGTAGAAATGCTTAACACCAGACTCTGTCTATGTTTTCCATTCACATCAAATAGAGACAATGTTTATAAAATAGACTCAAAATTGCAAAATATAATGTCTATGGTCCAAATCTTACAAAATAGGTGAACATGGTTCTATGTGAAAAAAGATTCCATCTTCACTCAGATCAAAATCCTATCTCACCTTACCTCAATCTATGCATTCACTTATGACCACACATAGGTATAATGTAAATATCTTAGATCTACGTGTTTATCAAGACACAAAATGTGTCCTCCAAAACTGAGCTTATGACCATAATCATTTCAATAACGAGCTTCCCATGACCTTGCACATAAATAGAAGATGCCTTCCATAGACTCGACCCTTCAAATCAGATTTTGCAATCAAAGAACTAAGTCACTATGGTCCTAAGCATTCTTTCAAGTAGGCATTATGTCATTTTGCATTCTAGACTATGCATTTTATCCAATACATACACCTCCTTTGCCATAAAGCAACAACCTTTTAACAATAAGTGATTGAACAAAATAGACTCAACTTGGCTCAACATAAAGACACTCACCATTTTACAAATACCCATGGTTAATGGCCTTTCAAAATAGGTGCATATCTATCTACCATGGATGAAGGTGTCACCAAATAGATACCCCCATTCCTTTGTCTTGGCTTTATAGTCTCTTCCTCCACTAAAAAATCTCATCTAGGCCTATGTCTAAACCAACGTTGAGGATATAAAATCTTTGAAATTTAGTGGTCTCTCTCATTGACCAAGCTTAAACAGTCTTCAAAATAGATGAAGACCCCCTCTATCCAAACAATGATATTTTAATACACCTCATTATTCCATGGTTAAAGTCCATTTGAATAGCAGTCTACAAAATCCATTCGAATTTAAGTCTATCTTCCTTCTGTCTCAGCGCCCTAATAAGACATTTTCCCCATCGACCAAAATTATTCCATATAAATACAACTTACCTCAGATATCTCCACTGAACTAGTTGACCTAATGTCCTTTTCAATGGCATGTATTTATCTATTGTACTCAAACTCTAATTCCATTTCAATATTTTTGTGATGGATGTCTTAAATGAGTATAGAGATCCCACTTATCTCGAGAGGAGGTGAGTTTAATCATTTATTTTAGGTCATCATTCTACTTTATATGTCTAATGGACATGAAATCCCTTCCACGCACTACCCATATGGTTATTTATTCATTGAACAATCTATTTGTCCATAATAAGATGGTTTTTGAGTCTATCACATGTGTCAATGCCCATCTTGGAAAATTTGTAGTTACAACTACCATGCATTTAGTTACACCTATATCTTATCAAATGGATATTTAATAATATTAAACAATATCTAATGGTTTAATAAATACATTAAATAGGATATTAGGATTAAATTGAATTTGTATTTAGTTTAAAACATATCCCATGGATTTAATTACATAGGATATTAAGAATAAAAGATTATCATGATGGGATAATCATAGATATGGGGAATAAATATTTTCTAAACCATATTATTAAAAATCCTCTAGATCATTATGCCAATTATATGAGGTATCCATATGATATAATACTATTTTATATCACCCTATATTCCCCTTCAATTCCCCATGAATTTTCAAGACCCATCTCCTTTACTAGCTATCTCTTCTCTAATTAGGATAAATCTAATTAGGTTTATGGGTCTCCTTAGTAAATATAGTCCATTATTTGTGTACAAATAGTGAGTGTACCATACCAAAACGTATCAAATATCCTTTATAATTTAATAAACATTCAAACTATAAACTTTGGCTTTCTTTTGATGGTGGAAACTCTAGGAATCATCAAAACCCTAATGTTAGGGTTTCCTTGTTCTTGCATAGGTTGAGAGGTCTTAAAATCCTTTATCTTGAGTTTTCTGGTGTTTAAAAAGTCCAAACGCCCTTTCAAAGGTTTATATTAATTCAACCTACCTTTTCCAATAGGCTACATCCCTTTTCTTAACCATTTCATGCTTAAGGATAATGAAACTCAGTTGATTGTGTATATTTCCATTGACTATGCAACATTCTTTTAGATCTATATTTCTTATCAAAATTTCTGACCCTCACTTGGTTTATCTCTAAAGTTTAACACATGTATACACTTAAAATATTCACATTATCCAATTTATCCTTTCCTTTCTAATCATCAATTCGCTTCCCTTTTATCTTCAGACTTTGTAAACAGGGTAAGGTTCGGTATGACTGTGTCAAATGTTTCCAAGAATAAAATATGCATTGCTAAGGTTATGAGAACTTCATCAAAGTTACTCTCAGGATATTAATCTCTTATAAATGTTGATAATACACAGATAATTCAATGTCTTTATCCCTTATCACACTCATGTATTCATTTTGTCTTGAAACAGACAACAGGGTGTTAGTATGTGCAGACAAGGTTCCTTTGTTCAAAATGGTTGTATGCAATCACTTTGCCATTAAATTATATATAAAAAATATAAAATATACTCCTTCAATGACCACTCTTATTTTAAAAATCATTCATTTCATCTAAACCATACATCACTTTGTGAGAAATAACCTTCCACTTTCAAATTGACTGTCATAAATGAAATAGGGTATGAGGACAGAGTTAACTCTTATTACTGAGTTTTGCATATAAGGATATTTTAACCAATACTATATAGGACTATATAGATTCAATACATCCAAAACCAATATCATAATGGTTCACAACCTACCAATCTCATGAAATCATTCCAAACTCTCTTCTTTGACAATTACCTAGAATCACCTTTTGATTATCACTTACAGTCCTTCATTCACCTGAAATTATACATAAAGGATAACATATTTATGACCTCTAGGCCTTCAAGGAAAAAATTAACTAATACAATAACATATACTAAATGCAGAATACAAAACAGATCACTTTCCTTTATTTATAGCATTATTATCTATTACATTACAACCCATTCTTGGACTTGAGTTCTTTCTTGAGAGGTTTTGTATGTTCTTCCTCTTCTTTGATCCTCCTCCATCTTCTTAGAGACCTCTCTTTTCTCTCATCTCTCACATATCCTCTCTCTCACATTGATGTACAATCTTTTATTTTCCACCAACCTTAATGTTGGTTATTAAATTAGTTACAAAACCACTTCCTTTCTTGTCAACCCAATGTATGGGTGAGGGTTACCATACTAAAACATGACTTTAACCTTATGAGTTAACATATAAGACTTATAATTACCTTTTACATGACTTCATTAGACTTATTAACCCCACTTTAATAATATAAATAGTTTACACATGCATATGACCCTCCTAGACTCTTGTCAAATATTTGAATTTTCAAATTCCCTATTTTTTGAGGGAAAACTCCTAGAAGACATAAAACACACATTTATGACTCCAAATGGACCTAAGAAAGTTCTTCACACACAATAACACTCAATTTTGAACACATTTTGACCTCCTATTACCAAAACTCAAAAATAGTGTTTTCTATCTTGATGTTCCTGAATCACTTGGCATGGTAGTTGATGCAGATGTGAGGGGGAGAAGCTTAAAATCATAATTATCTAGCTCAAATCTTGAAATATATCTCATTGGCATGTTTCTCTTGTCTTAAATCCCCTTTCAAATTCTAGGTTCTCCCTCTTAGGTCTCAAAGACCAAATCTTAATATATGTTTCAATAATCTATTCTAAATACATGGAAGCTCTTAAATGATCATAGCATACCTATGTTAACCCCTTTCAACTACCAAATTACCCTTTAATATTCATTTCCACACAACATGCTTGTTATGACTTATTTACGATAGTATCCTTTTTTTGGACATTTAGCCTTGTTGTGAAAAAATTTAAAACCTTCTCAAGAAACCGATTACATTTTCAAGGACCTTTTTGGGCCATGCAACTCATGCATCTCCCTTTTGACAAAAATCCCTAGGCTTCACCTACTTCCTTCACAACACCTCTTCTCAATTAGCCCTCTTAATCTAGAAAGTTTCTTAGTTTGGTAAAACTACAAACTTTGAAAACCAACTCAAGACATTTTAGGATACCCATTTTTCTCCCCCAACTAAATAAATCCTTTTGTACCATTCTTAAGATAAATTTACTTTTCCTTCATTACCCTTACTCCACTAGGCCTTCCCTAGACCTAATATTATGACATAGTCCTAAAATCCAAACTTTTATGTACATGATAACTCTAATTATTTATTTATCTCCAAGAACACATCATAACTAGTCAAATTACCAATTTTTGGAATTTTTTTATTGTTTAATCTCCTAGAATACTCAAAACTTTAAATCAAGGTTTACCCCTATTTACATAGGCATGAGAGCCTATATAATTCACTATCTTGCATTTTTTTTTATTCAATGTAACCAAAAGTTTTATTTAGGTCTATATCCATGTCATCCACCTTATTCAATAAATTATAAACAAGGATTGGACTTGTGTTGGCTTAATTTGGCCAAAAGATAGAGTTTAACATCCTTCAATTTGACTATAAAATAGTTTCTAGGTTTTGTATTCCTTCACAAGAAATATAAAATTTACCTATGTCATTTATTGATATTAATCCACCTTAATACACTATCAAACTCACCTTATATAATGTCCAATCACCTTATAATTATCAATTTCACTTCCCTTTTGTGTATAGACTATGTAAATAGGGTTATGGTTGTGTGTGACTATGTTATGTCTAGTGAATAGTTTCTCCTCCTCCAAAGTGCTCATAAACCACTAAGGGACATTGTCCACATTTAGTTATACTTATTCCCTATCAATCTTAATTCCACAAAACGTTCATACATCATATTACACCTTATTTTCATTTCTTAATACCCTACAGATAGGGTTTTGGATTGCATACACAGGGTTTATCCTTCAAGGGGGCAATATGTTCAAGTTTCAAACTCTAAATTATATTTCATGGTATGAATTATATGCCAATAAATTATCCCATTACCCACATTAATTTTCAAACTACATAATCATTTATATTTACAAAACACCAACAAAACCCTGACTCACCTTCATACTAACTTGATATGGCAAATGTATAAAACTCACTCACAGAGGGTACTTTTCCTTTCCTAACTCACTTATAATGTCAATAATTAGTTCCATTCATATGTACCTATAAGTAATAATAATTCCATGATTAATATGTTGAGTAAAGTTTTATTTTTTTTAATCTTGAGTGAATCATACATTCTCTTTCTCACTTTGAAACATGTATTCTTTACACTTAAACTGATGGGACTTGTCCAAGACTGTTCTGATACTATGAACAAAATTGGTCTAAAAACCATTTACATATTATTTGCTTAATGAAGGGGCTGCACAAGTATGCTAATACTACTAGACACACTGTAAGCATAATGCTCATGTCATCAAAAACAATTTATATGTTATACTGACTTGGCCGCTTATTGAATCAGATCAAGCATATGGACTTGACAATATATATGATATGAATTTGTATACAAGAAAACTTGTTAGATCAAAACCACTCAAGACCACAGTTCCTCACCCAAGCTTGTCACAGATTATAATCCATACGAAAATATGCAAAAACAATATTTGAACAAGATAGCAGCATAAGGTCTGAAAGCATTATGACAACTCCTGCCATGTGAATGGAGTTGTATGAATGTTGTAGACCATTCAACAATCTACACTCTGCATCTATTTTTGAAGAGACCCAGCATTGATGTGCACCTAGTAATGACAGCTTACAATGACTCAAGTGTTTGAACAATCCAGCATAATCACAAGTAAAACCAGGCTAGAAGAAACATGAACTCACACTCGGATGGTTCCCTGATGGTCACTCTATGATCTATAATGCAATATTCCTTTGTATCATTCTCAAACTAACTCTACCTTAGCTTTACCTAATCCTATTTTAGCTTCATCTGATGCTGCTTTATTTGCCAAAATACTCGAACCTTCTAGAACTAGTCTGTTGCGATGGTGGGGAACATGTTTTGGAATGGGAGTGTTATCCTCTACAATCTCACAATGGTAGTCATCAGAAACCTCTCAAGGCTTCCCTTATATCATTTTGGTAATGAGAATGAGTTCGTTGTTGGCATCTTCGATGAACTACTCAACCTGGCTGCAAGTAATCCGTGTCTCGATTATTTCCCAGTCAATGCTACCATCAACCACAGTCCTTCTGATCTCCTTAACTTCTTCACTGCAATGAGTTCTATAAACTTGGCTCAAGAAATGGAGAAAACTGTAAATTTTCTTAGTGGTGATGCTTTTGAGTCACAATTTGATCAACACGGCCTTTAGCTTTGCCAACAGTCCATTTTTGCATTGTGGATGAACGTTTTTTACTAGGCATCGTTAGACATCCTTCAAATGCAACTGAGAAGTTCTGATAATCTGTAGCTGATTAGAATTTTGAATTTTGTCTATTAATTCTCCAAGATAATAAGGTACCAACAAGTATTTCAAATCTATTGTACTGATGTCCTCTTTTCCCTCGTTTGGTGAGAATAATCCTAACCGGTCAATCATAACCTCGCATTGATGCAATAGATCACAAGCCCTTTTTAATTTATTCTGATCCATGGTGGAATCTGTTGCCTCGGAATGAATTTATTTGGCCTATTCAAAGAGTGCTGGAAGTGGCAAGTCCTTTGTCTTCATTTATATTTCTAGAGTTTGAGAGTCTGAGAAGAACAAGATCATAACAAAGTTCTTTTTCATTCAAATGTTTTCATACATACAACTCTGCCACTCCATGGCAGACTTCCTCTTCTCTCTCTTCTACGTACCTCTCCTCCTCTTTAATTAATTTTTCACTTTAATTGGATTTGTCTTTTTGCTATATTTTTATTTTTAAAAACCTCCTTCAAACCTCCACGCCCAACTTGGGCTCAGGCAAAACAAATACAGTTTTTGATTTTTTTTAACAATATACTAAGGTTGAAACTATTTCAACCATTTCTCCATTATTCTCTCAACAGCCCACAATTACCTTTTTACTTTTACTTTTTACATTTTATTCCTTCTTAACAACATTTAGAAGGGAAAATTTTGTGATTTGAAATTTGAATTCGAACATACTTTGTAGCCATGTCTTGCCTAAAGATGTGTGTGTAGATGCTCCTGCATCATACTCTCCCTCTAGGAACAATTTGAACCTTAGTTCAAATGAACTGTTGCTTCCATGATTTAGCCTTCATTCTATACCTGGATCCCATGGTTTTCTTGTCAATGCCAATGCTTGTCTTTGATAGTCTCTATCTCTCATCTTTCTTTTCTTCCTCTTTTGATATATCCTTCTCATCTCTTTCTCAACTGCAATCTCCCACTTCCATGTTTCATTTTCATATGTGTCTCCAAAGTTTTCATCTTCCATACCTACATTCAAAACATCAAAAACCACCTTAGTATAAAAACATTGAGGCCATGAAGAATCTTGGCTGCCTTCACATTTCTGTTCTTGTTTCTTGACCAAAACTGCCTTGGTCTCATTGCTTTGCTCGTCTTATTCCACTCTTCCCAATGCTACCTTCATCATGGCTTGTACCTTCCTTCATCTCTATTGAATTACCAAACAACTCCTCTATCATTCTCAACTCTACCTTTAGTGAGATCTCATCTATCTCACAATCTTCATCAAACTTGGGCTTATCAACCTGAAGGATTGCTTGTTCCTTACTAGCCTTACTCTTCATCTCATCACTCAACACAAACTCATCCAAATCTTCATGTCCTATATCAAACTTAGGACCAGATTGTCTTTCATCCTCTATAAATACATTCATCCACTTTATAGTTTCTTCATACAAATCAGCTTCTTCATCCACATCAGTATATTCATCAGAAACAATTGCAGTATTCATACCTTCTGTCTCCTTGCTTTCTTCAATTTCTGCTTGAAGCCATCTTGTTTGTTCTGCTGCATATTCTTTCCTTTCCCCATCATCCATCCATTTTGAACTCTCTCATTGCTGCATATTAGTTTTCATAGCCACTTTCCATTCTTCATTTTCCATAAAAAGATTATTGAATGATTCAAACAAATCATTATCCCTTTCATTGCAAGCAATTAACTTACCTTTCCATGTACGTGTGTCATCCTTTACCTTCCTCCATTGAGTTCTTGGTGTTACTGTCTTAACACTCACATCTTCACTCTTAGCCTTTTTAGGCACCCATACTTGTTTCTTTCTCTTATCAATTGACTTCACAAGCCATTTAGGCATCGTATAACCATGCCCTTGTGATACTACTGAAAAACCAACTTTGTTTGTCCTTTTATTTTCTTGCACATTCATATGAGAAAAATCAATCTTATAAGATAAACTTGCCTGCTTGCTTACTTGTTGCTTGCTTGTGTGCTTCACCATCCACTTAGGCATCACATATCCATGATTGACTGCTTTGCGTGAGGATTTCATCTTTCTCTTGCCTTTTCTAACCTGTGTATTAACATCTTCATGCTCACAATAACAATCAAAATCAGCACTTAACACTTCATTTACCTCTTTGATAGCTTGATCCATGGAGCAATCTTTCTCTTCCTTTGTGCTTGGCTGTCCTCTTTCCTCTTCTTCCTAGCATTCAATGGCATCATGGAATTTAGCTTCTTCTTCTACCTCTTCTCTCTCATGCATTAACTAATGCATCTCTTCTTCTTCCCTATCAACAACAACAAACTTACTTCTTATTCCTACACATTCACTTGTGCACTTGGTGTCTTCTCCTGCATCAATCTCTTCACTCTTCAAGGCCCTTCTTTTGACCTTCACAAGGCTGCTCATACCTACATTTACCCACTCAAAAAAAGCATTAAATACAAAAAAAAGAGACCATAATGTCTCCATGAGTATCCTCTTAATGGACATTCTCATCTTTCCAAGTGCTCTTCTTGGCACTTCATCTTTTCTTTCTTCTCTCTTGTTCTCCTCAATGAGAACCTTCTTCACAACTTCTTCCTCTTGCTGCTCACTTGGCAGCCTTCTTATCTTCTTACCTCTTTGGGCTTCCCTCTTCATGGCAATATTCTTTTGCCTTCTTCTCCTTTTCACTAAGAGATCTATTGGCCACTTTATCCTCTTCTTTATTGGCCATACCCATGCTTTCCTATTCAGCTGCATCCAAGACTCATACTCATCTTTAATCTTAGCTAACTATTTCCTCAAACTAGCAATTTCTTTATCAAAATCAACATTAGTCATACCTTTGGTGCTTGCTTTCCTCTTGCTGCCCTCTTATACCTTGCTGCTCTGTAGTGCTTTCAATAATGCTTCCATCTCTGAGATCTTCACCCAAGTCTTTTCCACCTTGGTCTCTTGATCCCTTGTCTTCACCCAAGCCTCTCTCCTTGACTGGTTTGTTGACAATCTCCTTTGATCTCACCTAGGCCTTTTGCATCCTAGTCTTTTGATCCTTTTCTCAATCCTGTAGCAACTTGTTATACATCAAACTTAAATCACAAATCCAAGCTTCTTCTTGGATCTTCACTAAGCCTTCCTTGGCTTCTTCTTCTCTTAAGCCTCAATGGCTTGGCTACTTTTCTCTTCACTTGTTTACTTCTCAAAAACAAATTTTCAAACCATAGACTTTAAATTGAATATTAAAGCTTACTCATACCTTTCCTCCAGCATAGTCTTCTAGTGCTATCTCCTGTTGATCCTTACCAATTCTTGTCATAACTGTAACATCATTCTTTTCTTAATTTTGCAGCAACGAATTATCAATTACAAAGAGCTTTAAGCTATGATACCAAATGATGGGACTTGTCCAAGACTGTTCTGATACTATGAACAAAATTGGTCTAAAAATCATTTACATATTATTTGCTTAATGAAGGCGCTGCACAAGTATGCTAATACTACTAGACACACTGTAAGCATAATGCTCATTTCATCAAAAACAATTTATATGTTATACTGACTTGGCCACTTACTGAATCAGATCAAGCATATGGACTTGACAATATATATGATATGAATTTGTATACAAGAAAACTTGTTAGATCAAAACCACTCAGGACCATAGTTCCTCACCCAAGCTTGTCACAGATTACAATCCATATGAAAATATGCAGAAACATTATCTAAACAAGATAGCAGCATAAGGTCTGAAAGCATGATGACAACTCCTGCCATGTGACTGGAGTTGTATGAATGTTGTAGACCATTCAACAATCTACACTCTGCATCTATTTTTGAAGAGACCCAGCATTGATGTGTGCCCAGCAATGACAGCTTACAATGACTCAAGTGTTTGAACAATCTAGCATAATCACAAGTAAAACTAGGCTAGAAGAAACACAAACTCACACTCAAATGGTTACCTGATGGTCACTCTGTGATCTATAATGCAATAGTCCTTTGCATCATTCTCAAACTAACTCTGCCTTAGCTTCACCTAATCCTATTTTAGCTTCATCTGATGCTGCTTTATTTGCCAAAATACTTGAACCTTCTAGAACTAGTCTACTGCAATGGTGGGGAATGTGTTTTGGAATGGGAGTGTTATCCTATACAATCTCACAATGGTAGTCATCAAGAACCTCTCAAGGCTTCCATTCTATCATTTTGGGGATGAGAATGAGTTCGTTGTTGGCATCTTCGATGAACTACTTGACCTAGCCGCAGGTAATCCATGTCTCGATTATTTCCCAGTCAATGCTACCATCGACCACAGTCCTTCTGATCTCCTTAACTTCTTCACTGTAATGAGTTCTGTAAACTTGGCTCAAGAAATGGAGCAAACTGTAAATTTTCTTAGTGGTAATGCTTTTGAGTCACAATTCGATCAACACGGCCTTTAGCTTCTCCAACAGTCCATTTTTGCATTGTGGATGAACGTTTTTGACTAGGCATCGTTAGACATCCTTCAAATGCAACTGAGAAGTTTTGATAATCTACAGCCGATTAGAATTTTGAATTTTGTCTGTTAATTCTCCAAGATAATAAGGTACCAACAAGTATTTCAAATCTGTTGTATTGATGTCCTCTTTTCCCTCGTTTGGTGAGAATAATCCTAATCGGTCAATCATAACCTCGCATTGATGCAATAGATCACAAGCCCTTTTTAATTTATTCTGATCCACGATGGAATCTGTTGCCTCATAATGAATTTATTTGGCCTGTTCAAAGAGTGCTGGAAGTGGCAAGTCCTTTGTCTTCATTTATATTTCTAGAGTTTGAGAGTCTGAGAAGAACAAGATCATAACGAAGTTCCTTTTCATTCAAATGTTTTCATACATACAACTCTGCCACTCCATGGTAGACTTCCTCTTCTCTCTCTTCTACGTACATCTCCTCCTCTTTAATTAATTTTTCACTTTAATTGGATTTGTCTTTTTTCTATATTTTTGTTTTTAAAAACCTCCTTCAAACCTCCACACCCAACTTGGGCTCAGGCAAAACAAATACAGTTTTTGATTTTTTTAACAATATACTAAGGTTGAAATTATTTCAACCATTTCTCCATTATTCTCTCAACAGCCCACAATTACCTTTTTACTTTTACTTTTTACATTTTATTCCTTCTTAACAACATTTAGGAGGGAAAATTTTGTGATTTGAAATTTGAATTCGAACATACTTTGTAGCCATGTCTTGCCTAAAGATGTGTGTGTAGATGCTCCTGCATCATAAACCTATAACAAATAAATTAGAAACAAGCATATGGATTCATGGATCCCTCAATAAAATTCATAATCAATATCAATTAATATTGAATAGAGAAAGGGATAACAAAACTCACACAACTTTCTTTATTCAATAGTTTATCTTCTCATTATAAGAACAACCCATGAAAGGGCTTTGAGAACTTCTTAAGAGGTTACACCCTGTTCTCCATGGCTCCCCTATTTTTTTCCTTCTTGGATATTCTCCTACCTCTCTATCTTACTCTCTACACCATTTAACTTACTACAAAGTACTTTTTTCTTACAAAATTCAATGTAGGTTTGGTTAGTGGTTACACCAACTTGGTTTCCATAACCAACTTCCATGTATAAGAGGAATTTTCACTAATTCATATGACTTAATTTAGGAATTATAAATGAAACAAATTAAAACCCCATACTTATGACTTTGAATGGATCCATCAAACTATCTTTTCTCACCTAACCTATTCAACACATGGATCCTAAGGCTTTGAATGTGTATGAGCAAATATATCCTTGTTTGTCTTTGCTTAAGGTGTTAACACTACTTACAGTATTTAGAGTTGACTTATCTACCCCTCACGTCCATTCCATATATGATTTTCTTGCATTATCTTCTATTTACTTGTTATTTACATGTATGTAGGTAGATACAAACTGCTTGATGCATGAGATTACATTTCATTTACATTCTCTTATGAATTTGAAATTATATTAGTTTTTACCAAATTCCACAAAACATCTTACTATGTTGAGTAACTACATGTAGAATGATTAATTGTAGTTTGTTAATTATTTTTAGAAATTATTGCTAATTAATTTTTATAATTGTGTGTTAGGTGGAATTAATACTACAAAACATGGGGAGTGTTTTTAAAACATGAGATAAATTCCATAAATTCATATGAAAAAATTCAAATGTACTAGAGAAGCTAAATGTGGAATGATAAACATTACACAAAATCTCTTGTGGTGGTTAGTTCCATCAATTGGAGGAGCCTTAGAACCACAACAAATTTCATGCATCCTGATGGATTGTTTTGGGTGAATTTTTTCTTACATTACAACATGTCATATCCTTCATGCCACATTCCAATGGAGAGCTATGAGTACATGACATCCATAGGCAATCTCAATCATGATTTCTAAATACACTGGTTATATAAATGGCCATAGGATGATGCCATTTTTCCTAATGTGTGGGGTACTCATGGTGCCATTCTAGCCTATCTGAGGGCCTTCTTGTAGAATTTCTTACCAATGAAGGTGTTTAATGTTTTGGATGTCTATGTGCATCCAGATCAAGTATGAAATATATTCATTGATGAAAAACTACCATTCCAAGTGTGTTTCAAACTATATAGAATTCAAAATAACCTCTTTTAGGCCTCTAATCTTTGTCAAGTGCAACCATATGTAGTATTTTGGAAGAGATACACAATATCCCACAACATAGATTTTCCTCTCATCCAATTAGGCTAAAGTATTTAAAGAATAGAACCACTATTTTTTTTCACACATGTTGTAGAGGATGAAACTGATGGTAACTACAATCCATTGGATGAAAGTGATGATTCAGAAAGTGAATATTTTTTTTTCTAAAAATATCTTTCAATATTGATAAATAGTGTTTAGTCTTGTCATTGGTTCTATTTCAACATGTTTAATTTATTTCTAAATAAAGTGCATATTTTTTTTTGTATTACATATTTATTTCTAAAGAAAGTACATATTTATTTGTCTATAATAGTGTCTGATGTTTTGATCATGTAATGTTTTGATGATCAAATGAATAAATAAAGAAATGATTTAGTTTTTTCATGTCTTAGAATAGTATTATATTATTCTGAATGAAACAATGTCATTAAAAGGCCCTTGAGACCATGAATACTTTTAATTTGTGTTAAGATGCAGGTTTGAATAAGACTATAGGTTACAATTTGGTAGGGAGCAATGGGGTGATGTCTTTAAGTTATTTAGATAAATTTTTCATTTCACATTGTTCCTTAGAGGCATTAATATCATAGTGATCCTCTGTTGATTTATTTATAGCTCCAAAAATTCTTATATCTCCTGAGTTAAGTATCAAAACTCATTAGAATGTTCATCTAACACTAGAAATGGATTCAACCCCCTCTTATGGATTTAGACCTAGACAAGACCAAGTAGATATGCCTACATTACCTTGCTCCTCTTATCCTCTCTCCAAGATCTTCAAGCATATTTTTAATGATTCTTGATTTAGATGTGGATTGCTTGATTAAGACTCAGATTTTTAGCATGATGGCATGATGTTGGCTTAATAAATGACTTTGATAGCATAGATTCATGGATAGTTTAATGAAATGATTAATGTATTAACATATATTTCTTGCACATTTCTTTGTTAGTTGGAATAAAGGGAGATGGTGAGTTTAAAAAGGCCATAGAAAGAGGATCAATGGCCAATATTCAAAGTTGGGTTGGGAGGATCCATGGTGGAAGACTATCCAAGGAATTAAAAATTCCTTGGAAGCCTCTAGAATAAAGGCTTCCATAGAGAAAGGGGCTAAGTTAAAGAGGATGCTAGAATTGGAGAATTATAGAATCTATTTAGGGCCTAAGTAAGAATAATAAGTGATTAGGGATTAGTGATGTAGGAGAGCCTAGGAATATGCTAGTGTAGGTGGGTCATGGGAATTTTAAATTCCAAAATAATGGGAAAGTGGGATTAGTTAATGGATAATAGGGGATTTGGTGGATTAATGAAGAAGTGGGGTATGAATAAGGTTAATGGATAAACAAGAATAAAGTGAGATGTTAGATAAAGACTATGAGGACTAATAAGGATGAATTAGATGTGGTTAGTAATCATGAAATTAGAGCTGTTAGTGTCAACTAGTAATAATATTAGTGACAATGAGGGAATTTAGGTGTATGTACCCAATATGATCTAGAAAGGTGCGAACCTCTTATTGGGTGGTTAGCATTGGAAGACAAAGGATGATGACAATCTTAGCAGGGTCCACCAAAAGTCCATCTTGGCATATAATGTGACCAAGGAGAATGTCAAAAGGAGTAGAAAAAATCACTTCTTCAAGTTGAGATAAATTTAAAGTGTTCTATAGCACTCAAGCATAAGCCCAGAATTGGAACAATGGTCTTTCACCAAGCCGTATACTTTCCAATCATTCAAATAAACTTGAAATAACTTGTGGATGAAGACTTTAAAGGCCTCAACATCTATTTTGGAAAATACAATGGGTTTGTTATTTAACCCGAATGGCATGATGATATATGCAAAATACCCCCACTTAGTGGTAAATGTAGTCTTATGTCTATCTTCCTCAACAATTTGGACCTAATGGTATCCTGAAAACCCATATGTGAAGGTGTAAATTTCACATCTAGTGACACCTTCAAGGATTCATTCAGTAAAAGGCATCAAAAAAAGATCAGTAATGCAAGATGCATTAAGTATCTGATAGTTTACACAAATTCTAATGCACCCATATTTTTTATGATTATCACCATGGGTTTGATCAACTCAAACTCATTGATAGCACTAATAACTCCAACATGCAACAAACTATCAATTTTTTCTTTAACCTGTGCACACAAATTTGGATTCATTCGATAGGGTTATTTCCTGACTAGGTAAGTGCCTTCAACCAGTTTGATATGTATTTTACCTAAGGGTGAGTGAACACCCTTCATCTCACTATAATTCATAAGAAATACATCTTGATATTCATTCAACAACTGGAACACTTTGGAGATCTCAAGATTGGACTAGTAATTACCCATAGTATCCATATTTGGTGCATCCTCCATGCCAATGTTTTGTTGTATGATTTGAAGTGGTTTCAAGTATGGGTGGTGTGTATTAGTAACTATGTCATTAATAGTTATAGTGTCCTAGTCAATGAGTACATCTAAATGATTGATCAATGGGTCAGGCAGATCAGATCCTTCACTTTCATCAACTTGGAACACAAGTTTTTGCTTACATTTTTGAATTTCTTCATGTAGTGTATGATTGATAACAAGTTCTGGCACAAAGGAAGATTGCTCAATTGGACCATTGAAAATGACCAATCCTTCTTCTAGCACACCATGTATGTTTTGTAGCTGATATTTGATAGGACTGGGGTCACCAATAACTATTTGATGTATTACTTGCAGTTTAAGGTGCAAATCCATCCTTGGGGATGAATAAGATAACACTGAGGCCATGTTATTTTTTAAAAAATGCTAGAAATGGTCACCTAGATGGCGTTCCTCATGAACATACCATGCTCTAGCCCAGGTGTGTAATGTGTCATAAAATACACAAACCACATTGCCTCGTAGGTTTTTAAGTGTGGTTTTGGTGCTCAAATTCCACTATAAATGATAGTGCCTCATACGTGGTTATCATGAGTGAATTGATGATGTAAGGTAGAATGTACTTATTCCTAATGAAGGAGATGCTCATGATGAGTTCTCCACGACCTAAATTTTGCCATCAATAAGGTGAAGTAATGAGCATAAACAATCAACATCAGAATCATAGAAGGCCTCTAGTCATTGGATAAAGTCACGAACTTCCATTTTTTCATGAAACTATGGAGATTCAACAAGCTTTTTGAGTAGTACATCCACAATTTGTCCTCACATGACTTATCCAATGAAGAGATGCATGAACTTATGTCACTTTTGGTACTAGCATGAAATGTCTTCACAACTTCCAATGGCACCACACACTCTCTTAGTAAGGTCGTAGTCACCTTGGGCCCAACAATCACAGTCATTACTCATAGTATCATAAAGGGACTGTGTGTCTATCCATCAGAGGATGCCATTAGGAGTAAGATCATGACATTCATTGCCTCAATATGTGACATTATGTATGTGATTAATATACTCATCCATGCTAATAGGTTACACACATAAGGGCCCATGTGCTTGGTCTAATGAGATGATGACATGATGATCAATATTTTTAAAGTTGATATATCTCTTCTTGAAACTTAAATTGACATTGTTATCATAGCACCAAGGATGACATAATAGGGATAGAAAGTCATTATCCTTAGCCAATTATATAACTTTAAAGTTAAATTTGAAAGGTACCACGAGGATATCTATAGTTACATTTTTAAGAACATCAACTAGCAGAGAATGGGTCTTATTAGCCATAAATGATACATGAGGTGAGGGTTGTAAAGTCAAGCTAGCCATTTTTTTCCATGTATCCTTTGTGAGTACATTGACCTCAGTGCCAGTGTCGACTAAGATGTCTTAGATCACCCAACCATCAATGGTAGCATTCAGCAATATTTATTTATCCTCTTGCAAGCTAGGAAGAATATGAATATGTTGTCATTGAGCATGATTTAATAGATGATATTCAGTTGGACTTGGCATCTGATGTTTAAGATAATTAATTAACTATGGAACAATATCTTATTCCAATAGGCATTTGTAAAGCTCTTGGAAGTCATGTCACATCACTTCTTAATGCTCAATGGCCTTCTGTATATGAACACGTTGGGCAACTTCGTAGTCCTTAAGAAATTGAATTTCCCCTTGTAACTCCCATACCAAAGTCATAGTATCTTAGAACTCTTCTTTTTGTTACTGAGCATCAAGATACCTATTTGCACAAGGCTCTTTATGTTGTACCTTTTTAATGGGTATAAAATATGTAGCTTGAGACTTTCTACCACTTTACATTGTGTATGCTCCTTAAATTGGTCAAGAAACTACACAAATCATGTCTTTTCAAAGTCTTTTTATAGGAAACTTTGACTAGAGAATACAAGCCTTGTTCGCACTAGCCATGTCTTTTATTTTGTTTATCTTGGTCTCATTTCTTGCTTGAGTTACCTTTATGTCCATAACCAGTCACCTAGAACCTTTTGATCAATCATTCCAACTAAGACAAGTAGTGTTCCCCATGTGAATCTTGTTTCCCTAGGTCCCAACCCTATAAGACAGGAGCACTAGAATTGGACTATAGCATTAGACCCTAGGGTGTCCCATTTTTGGCATTCTTATCCTTGTATATTTTGATTCCCAATGGTCATTTATCTTCACTTAAGAGGTCCTAAACTCTTCTTATCCCCTCCCTTAAGTTTCATTTATCTTTTGAATGTCGGATAATGCGAATAAAAGCTCCCAAATTCAAAGTAAAGAGTCTCCTATATAAAGGACTTCACAAGGAATTTTATATCTAGCACTTACTACTATGTCACACTAAGCAATTTAAAAATTAGTCAATAGTATAGCTCAAAATTCGGCATCACACATATATTTACATGCTTGATCAAGGAAGGGCCGAGGTGAATGCTTAATTTTACATCTACCATGTACATTGATTATGTGCATTCCCTAAGGGAGAATTATATTTGATCTAAGACCCTATCTTGAGGGTTAATGGAGAAAGTGACCAAAATGACAGGGGTTTTAGATTATGCAATCATACTTCCCCTAACCTAGTTTTTTCCCTTTTACTTTTGATGTGTTTGTTGTTTCATGTGTATAGGTAGACCTACGGTTTGAAGATTGAAACAACTCTATAGTGAGATCCATCGACATTTAGCACTCAATATTTCACAGGTAGGCTCACATAGGGACAATTTAAAGAACCTAGAAAATTTAGGTCTCTATGACCAATTTGGATAATAGCGACAAGAGTGACCAATAACACTGGACCCTAAAGTGTCCTATTTTTGGCACTCCTATCCTTTCATCGAATGAAAGCCAGATTCAGGGTCTAGATATCTTTCCAGTCCTGCACAATATTTTTTAACCTTTGAAATAGTCATCTCAGCCTATTTTTCTAGATAAGTTATTTCTTTTCCTCATGAAATTAATTTGATCAAATTGATATAAATCTACATTTTACTATATTTTATTATATTTTAATCTAGGCCCTTTATTGTTTAGGAACTAAACCCTAATTTCCCAAAAATAATAAAATATTTGGTGAATCTAACTTCGATCAAATCTAAAACCCTAGGTACCCTTGGGGTTTTTTCTTCACATTTTTGTGCATAAATTCAAATCTCAAAATTCTAATTTTTTTATAAAGCTTTGTACATTTATTTTATTTAAATTCAATTTTAGAATTCAAATTATTTCAATAATTTCAAAGTTATAAAACTCCAACCCAAAACCCTAGATTTCCAAACTAGGTCCGTAAACCCCAAGCCTTCCTCTCTTACAATTTTTAGATAAAAATTTTGGAATTTTTGCAAATTATTTGGAGTGTCAAAACTAATTTCAAAATCTCTATGTTAATAGTTATTTTTGTATTTATTTGCTTAATAGTAATTTTCCATATTCTCTTTGGTGAAAACAATAAAATGGCCACTAAGGCACTTCTTCCCTCTCATCCTATAGATAAATTTCTAATTTTTTCTCTTAATTATGGCAATGAATGGATAAATTTGCAAAATTGCACATTAGACAAAAATATAGAAAATGATTTCATTTACAATGAAGACAATTAGTATTGTTGTAATGAGGAATATGATGATGCAGATGAAAGTGATAGTCAAAATAAAGTAGATGCATCTTCTTCTCTCAAACCTAAACTTTTTCTTCCCTTTTATAAAGAAAATAATTTTGATAAATGGAAAAATGTACTTTTCACCTCATTATCGTATGCACAATGTATCAAATGTACAAATCACTCATGCAATTCCAAGTGAACCTCTCATTGGTGTTAATTTGCTTGCATTTGAACCTTCTCTCTCTCTCTCTCTCTCTCTCTCTCTCTCTCTCTCTCTCTCTCTCTCTCTCTCCTCTCTCTCTCTCTCTCTCTCTCTCTCTCTCTCTCTCTCTCTCTCTCTCTCTCTCTCTCCCTCTCTCTCCTTTGTTCAAATTATATCAATATAAACACAATAGAATCAAAATTCCAAGGCATAATTCAAATGATCACTTTCATGTTCATACCTCTATTTTGTCATATCACACAATGAAAAAAGAATGTATATAACTCTCTTACTCTTTATTCTCACATTGCAAATGAAAATAATGCATACACTCCATTAAAGGATAACATAGATGCATATAACATTCTAATTTCACATGAAAATTTATTGCATATTAGAAAAGAATCAACATCTTCTCTTACCCCTCTCCCTAGTGATAATGAGTATGATAGCGAACACGCAAATGAATATGAAAATGAGAGTGAATATGAAAGTGATACTTCTACATTTCCTCTTTCAAATGAACAAAATTTTGATTTTGTTAATGCTTGGAATAATGCTGAATATTATGCATATAGTGAAGAAGAAAATGCATCTCATGCTTATAACTCTTCTCTCCCTCCTTTCAGACATAATGCATTACAAAATGTTGATTATACTTCTATGCATGATTCTATTTCAAATGATGCACATGTCAATGATAACTTCACATATTCTATTAAATTAGAATTTGATTCACTAAATACAAAAGATACCAATGAATCCCCAAGCCACACCCTACTACAGCAGCACTTGTTTATCACTCCTCACCCAAAGAGAATGGTAGCCCACATCCCTCTACTAAGGTTCAAGTGAGGACACCCCTTCTCTATGATCCAATTGCTAAATCCAGCTTTCCCATAACTAAAATAAATGAACAAATTCAATGATTAAATGAACCATTTCAAGATACTAATATACCATCCCAAGACATTATTTCTTTGATGAATGTAGTTGGTGAATTAAAATAGCAAGTGCATCTCCTTAATTCAGAAAATAAGGCTTATAAGTCTTGGATGGATGCCAATGACTTACATGGTAACCCTCTTCTAAAGACATTTGTCAAAGCTTCATTGCTTAAGCATTTCCAAATAACATCATTGCCTTAATTTGATGGAACTAGAGATCCATTTGTATACCTTAAAGCCTTTCAAAAGGCTTTGCCATCTCATGTGAGTCCTTTGATCCTATCGAAGTTGTTCCAATAGACATTAGTGGGTAATGCACAAAATTGGTTCTTTCATCTACTCCTCATTGGTTTCCCTACATACATATGCTAAATTAGAAGAAGCATTTCTTAGATAGTACGTAGTAAACACGGGCCCTCATGTTACATATGAGAAACTTGTTGCATTGCATTAGAATACTTCAGATCCAGTTAGTGATTATATCTTACAATTCAAGATGCACATTTTAAGATTGATCTATAAACCAACAGATTTAGAGATTCAACATATCTTTATTAAGGGGCTTTGCCAACCCCTCATAGAGTATATATTATATCAGACAGAGTCCTCTTTTAGGAACTTATGTTATACATTTTTAGCCTTGGAAAATAAATTAGGACTGATTGAGTTAGATTCAGTTGATCAGATTACTTTGGATTTCACATCATTACCTCCATCTATAGATCCTAGCACTCAAAATCCACCATGTCCAAAATAATATAGGAGACCACAACTAGAAAATCAAATAGTTAAGAAAAGAGAGCCAATTTCTAGAGAACCACCTATAGTATGCACTACAAAGAATAGCAATAGGGAACCACTACAATTTAATTCAGAGCAGGATAACCCATATGTCATATTATCCACACTATTAAATAGGAGGTTAATCACATTGTCTTCTACTCATCATCAAGATCCACATCTCTTACACAAGCAACCACATCAGCGTTTTTGTAACTATCATCATATCTGTGGACATAGAGATAATGTTAATTATGGAATTAGGGATTATATTAATAAATGTAATGATAATGGCATCATAAAATTCACACTAGGGGCCACCGAGATCTCTTCCATCATGGAACCATAGACTTTATTCCTCCATGACTTAGTCATCTTAGCACATTCTTTCAATGAAATCATCGATTACTCATCGTGAGAGTAATGCAGTTTCTAGGATAGAGCCTCACAGGGATCTCCTATCCCACCTATTCAGAGGGTTTAGAGACCAATACAATGAGATTAACCTACATATAACAATATAGTCCAAGGAATACATAGTGTATTTCCATATACATATTCCATATAGTCACAGGCACTGCAACAAATTTTTCAGGGTCCTATTACACGTAGCAACCCTTTATAATTAAGATTAAATAACACCCACATTATAGAGTACCACTCCAGACAAATATTCACTACAACAGATTTTTTAGGGCCCTATCTCACATAGCAACCGACTATAGTTAAGATTAGATAAACCCATATTACAAAGTATCACTCCAAAAAAATTTCACTATAGGAGAGTTTTTAGGGTCATATCTCATGTAGTAACCCACTACAATTAAGATTAGATGAACCCATATTATAGAGTACCACTCTAGATAGATATTCACTATAACTTAGTTTTTAGGGACCTATTTCATGTATCAACCCGTTACGATTGAGATTAAATGAGTCCTAATCATAGGTTATAGTTCCATCTCGATATATTACTTAGTCATACACATCACAACAAAGGATAAAGTGTATTATTTCATGTAGCAATCTAATACAATTGTGGATATATGAGCCTCATAAACTTTTGAGATGTTATTCACCAATTTTAAATCATTGAATACTTTATCAAGTGCATAGTTAGATGTATTATTATCAATTTCAAAGGGGTGTAAAATGTTAGGTATTATTAGAATAGGTGTTGCATAAAAGCACTGTTTGAGCTCCTTGAAGACACAATATTGTTATTGTGTCAAGTGGAATATTTCTTTGGAACACATGATCTAACTGAGAGGCCATACTATGTGTGAAAAACCAAGAACAAACCTATTGTAGAAATTTTAAATTCCAATAAAACTCTTCAACTTGGTAAAAATGCACAGAGTTAGCCAATCTTAGATTAATCTAATATTATCTAGATATACATGTGGTACTTGCATGATTGAAGACCATAGCCCTGCTATTGAATTTATAAAATACTAAATTTACACTTGGCTAAGTTGGCTTTCAACTTCTATTTTTGTAATGTGTCTAAGGTACATGAGATGTGATCCACATGTACAACCCTAGTCTTGCTAAAGATGATTAGAAACCATCTAATTACATGATGATAAAGGAGTTAGTGAAGGGCCTAAGTAGGTCATGTATTGGATGAATGAATGTTTTATTTGAATGTCATCTTCAAAACATCTTTTCAATGGATTGGTACGTAATGGTAACCTAACGTCATGTTGATCATGGTGAAGTATTGTGCATATCTAATCTAGTCTAAGAGGTCATCGATGCACAATAATGGCTATCAATCCTTCATTGTTATCTTGTTGAATGCACAACAATCACATTCAATAATCATAGTATCATAAAGGGACTGTGTATTTATCCATCAGAGGATGCCATCAGGAGTAAGATCATGACATTCGCTACCTCAATATGTGACATTATGTATGTGATTAATATCCTCATCCATGCTAATAAGTTCAACATACAAGGGCCCATGTGCTTGGTCTAATGAGATGATGACACAATGATCAATATTTTCAAATTTGATATATCTCTTCTTGAAACTTAAATAGACATTGTTAGTGTATCACCAAGGATGACATAATAGGGCTAGAAAGTCATTAGCCTTAGCCAATTCTATAACTTTAAAGTTAGATTTGGAAGGCACCATGAGGAGATCTATAGTTGCATATCTAAAAACATCAACTGGTAGAGAGTGTGTCTTATAAGCCATGAATAATACATGAGGCAAGGGTTGTAAAGTCAAGCTAGCCATTTTTTGACATGTATCCTTTGTGAGGATATTGACCTCAGTGCCAGTGTCGACTAAAATGTCTTAGATCACCCAACCATCGATGGTAGCATTCACCAATATTTATTTATCCTCTTCCAGGCTAGGAGGAATAGGAGTATCTTGTCATCGAGCATGATTTAATTGATGATATTAAGTTGGACTTGGCATATGATGTTAAAGATAATTAATTAACTATGGGAAAATATCTTATTCCAATAGACATTTGTAAAGCTCTTGGAAGTCATGTCACATCACTTCTTAATGTTCAAAGGCCTTCTACTTATCAACACATTGGGAAACATCACAATCATTAAGAAATTAAATTTCCCCTTTAACTCTTCTTTTTGTTGTTGAGCATGAAGATACCTATTTGCACAAGGCTCTTTATGTTTTAACTTTTTAATGGGTATAAAATATATAGCTTGAGACTTTCCACCACTTAAAATTATGTATACACCCTAAATTAGTCAGAAACTACACAAATCATGTCTTTTCACAGTCTTTTTTATAGGAGAATCTGACTAGAGAATACGGGCCTTGTTCACACTAGCCATGTCTTTTATTTTGTTTGTCTTGGTCTTGTTTATTGCTTGAGTCACCTTTATGTCCATAACCAGTCATCTAAAACCTTTTGATCAGTCATTCCAACTTAGCCAAGTAGTGTTCCCCATGTCAATCATGTTTCCCCAAGTCCCAAGCCTATAAGATAGGAGTGTTGGAATTGGACTATATCACTAAACCCTAGGGTGTCCCATTTTTTGCATTCATATTCTTATATATTTTGAGTCCCAATGGTCATTTCTCTTTTGTTAAGAGGTCCTAAACCCTTCTTATCCCCTCCCCTTAAGTTTCATTTATCTTTTGAATGTCGGCTAATGTGAACAAAAGCTCCCAAATTCAAAATAAACAGTCTCCTATCTAAATGACTTCACAAGGGATTTTATATCTAGCACATACTACATTGGCACACTAAGCAATTTAAAAATTAGTCAATAGTATAGCTCAAAATTCTACATCACACATAGATTTACCTGCTTGATCAAGGAAGGGCCTAATCGAAAGTTCATTTTTGCATCTACCATGCACGTTGATTATGTATATTCCCTGAGGGAGAACTACATTTGATGTGAGACCCTAGCTTGAGGGTTAATTTTAGGTAGAGATCATAACAATATGGGTTTTAGATTGTGCGATCATACTTCCCCTAACCTAGTTTTTTCCCTTTTACTTTTGATGTGTTTGTTGTTTCATGTGTATAGGTAGACCTAGGGTTTGAAGATTGAAAAAACTCTATAGTGAGCTCCATTGACATTTAGCACTCGATATTTCATAGGTAGGCTCAAATAGGGACAACATAAAGAACCCAAAAAATTTAGGTCTATGTGACTTGTTTGGACATTATCAAAAGGAGTGGCCAATAAAAAATGGACCCTGAAGTGCCCTATTTTTGGCACTCCTATCCTTTCATCGAATGAAAGCCAAATTCAGGGTCTGGATATCTTCCGAGTCCTGCACAATGGTTTTTAGCCTTTGAAATAGTTATCTCAGCCTATTTTTTTAGATAAGTTATCTCTTTTCTTCATGTAATTAATTTGATCAAATTAATATAAATCTACATTTTACTATATTTTATTATATTTTAATCTATACCCTTTATTGTTTAGGAACTAAACCCTTGTTTTCCAAAAATAATAAAACATTTGGTGAACCCAACTTACTTCGAACAAATCTAAAACCCTAGGTACCCTTAGGGTTTTTTCTTCACATTTTTGTACATAAATTCAAATCTCAAAATTCTAATTCTTGTACAAATTTTTATACATTTATTTTATTTAAATTTAATTTTAGAATTCAAATTATTGCAATAATTTCAAAATTATAAAACTCCAACCCAAAACCCTAGATTTCCAAACTAGGTCCTTAAACCCCAAGCCTTCCTCCCTTACAATTTTTAGATATAAATTTTGTTATTTTTCAAATTGTTTGGAGTGTCAAAAGTAATTTCAAAATATCTATGTTATTAGTTATTTTTGCATTTATTTTCTTAATAGTAATTTTCCATATTCTCTTTGGTGAAAATAATAAAATGGCCACTAAGGCACTTCTTCCCTCTCATCCTATAGATAAATTTCTAAATTTTTCTCATAATTATGGAAGTGAATGGACAAATTTGCAAAATTGCACATTAGAAAAAAATAATGAAAATGATTTCATTTACAATGAAGACAATTAGTATTGTTGTAATGAGGAATATGATGATGCAGATGAAAGTGATAGTGAAAATAAGTAGATGCATCTTCTTCATTCAAACCTATCTCTTTTCTTCCCTCTTATAAAGAAAATAATTTTGATAAATGGAAAATGTACTTTTCACCTCATTCTCCTATGCACAATGCATCAAATGTACAAATCACTCATGCAATTCCAAGTGAACCTCTCATTGGTGATAATTTGCTTGCATTTGAACCTAGTCTCTCTCTTTTGCTACTTCTTTGTTCAAATTATATCAGTATAAACACAATAGAATCAAAATTCAAAGGCATAACTCAAATGATCAATCTCATGTTCTTACCTCTATTTTGTCATATCAAACAATGACAAAAGAATGTATATAACTCTCTTACTCTTAATCCTCACATTGCAAATGAAAATAATACATGTAGTCTATTCAAGGATAACATATATGCACATAACATTCCAATTTCACATGAAAATTTATTGCATAGTAGAAAAGAATTAACATCTTCTCTTATCCCTCTCCCTAGTGATAACGAGTATGATAGTGAACATGCAAATGAATATGAAAATGAGAGTGAATATGAAAGTGATACTTCTACTTCTCCTCTTTCAAATGAATAAAATTTTGATTTTGAGAATGCTTGGAATAATGATGACTATTATGCATATAGTGAAGAAGAAAATGCATCTTATGCTTCTAACTCTTCTCTCACTCCTTATTTCAAACATAATGTATTACAAAATGTTGATTCTACTTCTATAAATGATTCTATTTCAAATTATGCACATGTCAATGATAACTTCACATCTTCTATTCAATTAGAATTTGATTCACTAAATACTAAATATACTAATGAATCTCCCAAGCCATGCCCTACTACAATAGCACCTATTTATCACTCCTCACCCAAGAGAATGGTAGCCCACATCCATCTGCTAAGGTCCAAGTTACCATTCCTCCAAAGGTTCAAGTGAGCACACCCCCCTCTCTATGATCCAATTTCTAAATGTAGCATTCCCATACCTAAAATAAATGATCAAATTCAATGATTAAATGAACCACTTCAAAATACTAATGTACCATCCCAATAAATTATTTCTTTGATGCATGCGATTGGTGAATTATAACACCAAGTACATCTCCTTACTTTGGAAAATAAGGCTTATAAGTCTTGGATGGATGCCACTGACTTACATGGTAACCCTCTTCTAAAGAGATTTGTCAAAGCTTCATCACCTAAGCATTTCCAAATACCATCATTTCCTTATTTAATGGAACTAGAGATCCATTCATACACCTTAAAGCCTTTTGGAAG